>CM075815.1:38964840-39275609 GCA_037975025.1 Excoecaria agallocha | reverse complement strand
GCACTTTAAGAGAAAATATCCATTAAAACTCTCTTAATTTAACAATTTATCCCATTTTTGAAGTCACAAATGCGTTCCTTTGTAAATACCCTGACAGGATTCTAGCAAGTGTACTAGATCGGCTAGTAATATAGGGAAATAAGATTATGACCCAAAATATCGAACCCAAGGGAAACTTATGCTTGTATGTGCTATTTTAATTTTCAAAACTAATTTTGTGTGCAAAAGAAAGAAAAGAAATCCCAAATTTGTGATGATTGAAGAATTAAAACTAAAAACAATAATTTAAAACCAAAATAAAACAATTGAAAGAGCTAAAGTAAAGAAAAGATCTGTTGAAAGCAAGTAAATTGGATGAATTAAAAATCAATATTAAAGACAACTTTCACTAAAGGACTATCCACCTTAACAAGTATTGTTATGACTTAAATAAAACAAACATACAAGTGATTATAGGGAATTCAGTTTAATAAAACCAGATAACTTTATTCAAGATTATCATTCCAAGCATTAAATTTTCTTATTCAGATAAACTTAACATTTAGCATAAAGAACTGAATTAAGTCCCCTAGATGTCTATTCAAGCCTTTCTCAAGAGATTTAACTTTCATCTATTCTTGGTTACCCTTTTCTTAATCTTAACTTACTCAAATCAACATACAATTATAGCTTATTCAAATTATAATCATGTATTAATCCAACTAAATTAACCTAAGAGCATGCAAGTCATTATTCAACTTAAATCAATTAATAAACCAATGCTTAATCAAGTTAATAATTAACTTAAAATTGATAAGAGACAAGAATATGTTTAAGAACCAAGAAATAACCAACTTCCATTGAATTGAAGAACAAACTCAAGTCATAACAATACAAGTTTAAGGATTCAAGTATCCTTTAGCAAAAGTCAAAGAAAACTACTCACAAACCATTCTTAAAATTAAAACAACGTTTTGAAGAAAACAGTAAACAAAGAACGTAAAAACAACTAAGTAAACAAAGCTTAATCCTAATGATTGATGATGATTTCTTCTGTGTTTTGGACTGCTATTTATAGGAAAAATTGTAGTAGACTCCTTGTTAAACTCCAGTCACAAAATAGGAATCATATTCTGCTAAAACAGGAAGCTCGAAAATCCTTCGCGATATAGGAGAATAGGATCCCATGGCCATGGCTCTTAATATGTCTTCTCTACACGTGACCACGGCTCCCCTTATTCTTCCTCCACACGTGGCCACGTGTGGTCCTTCACTGGAATCCACGTGGTCACTTATTTTCCTTATTCCTTTTCCAAAAGTCCTTCACGTGGCCACGTCCCTTCAACCTCCATCCCTTCACGTAGCCACGGCTTTATGTATTAAATCTTCACGTGGCCACAGGTGAAATTCTTCAGTATTTTTACATGGTCACGTGTGAAGGCTTTGGACTGAACGCTCGTTTTTCGCCTAAATTTTTCATATTTGCACTTATGGCCCTAAACTTTGCACTTTTTACACTTCAAGCCCTTTTATATCAATCTAACCCTGAAAATCACAAAAACACAGAATTAACCCCACAAACATAAATATCAATAAATTAACTCTAATTTAACATAAATAAAATTCAAACAACTAAATAACACAACTAAAAACATATCAAAAACTATATATAATTCACACTTATCAAATACCCCACACTTAAACTTTGCTTGCCCTCAAGCAATTTAGAACAAACCCTCATTCAAAACCATCAAACTTGTATAAAGATATGCAATTTCAAAATCAAACTTAGCATTTTAACACAAGCACTTAATATAAACTCCATGTAGATTATCTTCAACAACAGAATATAAGCTAGTTTCCTTGAGTGTGTGCAAGACCAAATCATTTTAAGTAATTTTGAAAATCAAAATATCAATACAACTAGGTAATGAAGTATAGAATATATGAATGCATAAGCATACAATCGGTTTCGTGCTTGAAACTCTAGAAACACAATAGGCCTCTCCTTTAGCACCGGAACCCGTAGGTCATCTCCACTAAACAACTCAAAACGAACTTAAAATCACATAGGTCTTTCAAAGGTTGTAATGGGGCTAAGGGTATGTTTATCGAAGAATGGATAAAGGATAATCAAAATGAATATAGCCACTTTAAAATACAATAGATTACAAAACCCCATTAACTTAGACAACACAAATTTTGCTCATCCTTGCCTTGATTTCACACTTTGTTTTAAGAGATAATATATCCTTTCACCAAGAAATCATTATTTTTCCATTTTTTCCATGTACTACCCCACACTTATATTTTTTCATACTTGCTAGTTCCCTTTTTTTTCTCTCTTTTTTTATTTTTTTATTTTTTTCTTTTTAATGAACTAGCATTTACAAGCTAACCTCAAGGTAATACAAGGTATATTTTCAATTTACTTCATCAATAACTTTCCTTACTTCACCCAATAAAACTTTACTCTTTTGATGCATCCATTTAATCCTAGAATGGCCAATTCCATAGGGTGAGATAAAAGCTTTTTAGGTTATATGGTTACAACATTAGGTGTAACAAGAAAATATTAATGGTACGCATTAAGCATACTTTATAGGCTCAAAATGGCTTAACAAAGGATAATTTCATCAAGGTAGGACACAAGTTTTTAAGAAAATTTATCAAGAAAATTATTGCCTAGATCATTTTCTAAGTTGCTTGAGTTGTTCATATGCTTTGAAGGGTGATGAGGAAGGTTCTAGTGCCCTAAATTTTCTTACTTCACTACTTCATTGTATTGATTTTTTTCTCTAAGTTAAAAGTGGTCTAAGTGCATTTAAGAATTTGGAAACTAACAAACATTTATCCAGTTGAAGACTAACCTATCCAAAGGCATATTAAACAACATGAATGTTCTCTTGCTAAGCAAAGATCCAAAACATGCATATTCCATATCCAAGCTCAAGGTGTTCCAAGTTTTGAAGTTAACTAAGGCAAACTAAGTTTTCATGCGAATTCAATGAAAAGGTGAACTATATAAGTCTTTAATATAATTTGCAAACTTAAGAAAAGAAAACAAAACAAAAGAAACAAAAACAAAACACAAAATAACAAAGTTTGATTCATGAAAAAGAAAAGAAAGTAGAAAACAAACTCCCTGAAAGGAGGCTACCCCCTCCTCAAAAGTTTGCTTCCCACAGCAAATTATGATCTATTCCGGTGGCGGTGGTGGTGGAGGAAATCGCTGCCAAAAGTTATGGATAAAATGCTCAACTCTCCTATTTCCTTCCATGACTGTATCACGAAGCATATCCATTCTTCCTTGCATTTGATCGAGTCTAATCTATTGAGCATCCATCCGACTACTTAATTGATTAAATGGTGCTTCCCATTCCGGTGTTGTAGGCTCATTGATGGGGGAAGGCACAGCTGTGGCAATATACTCCTCATTTGGTTCCTCTTGCTGCTCCTCAACCCGAATATTGTTTTCTCTTAAATATTCCTCCGAGTTGCCCAATGACCATGAGGCTTAGGGATCAGAATTTTCATCCTTTTCAGCATTTTATTATCAATACAAGGCAAATCTCCTTTAAGTGGTTCTCCATAAACCGAATGCGCAACTGCAAAAGCTAAAAACTATAGCTATCCATCCTATAGAAATATTATGAATGTGTCCTGGCATTTTCTGCAAGTCCCTAATTCGAGTAGCTAAAATGCCTGCTCCGTTTAGTGCTATTCCATCCATCATGCATCGGAGAACCATTGCTTGAGATACACTAATAGTGCTTGCATTCTTCAAATTGTTGTACATACTCTTTGCAAGAAAATGATGAATGATTCTTAATGCATGAGACCTTAAAGCATGGACCTTACATTGCCCCCTACCCATGGCTCATCTAATTCAAGATCCTTGACTCGTTCCCAATTCTCCACAGGGGATGCATCTTCCAATTCAGTTGGGGCATTTGGCACAAATCCTAAAATTTCAGAAAATTGACTGAAAGTCAAAGAATATCCTTTCTTACCAAACTTAAAACTGACCGTGCTGTCTTTTACATCTCTCTTAAAATAGCACTCAAAAGAATACAAGAAATCCCATGCCATATCTGGATATACTTTAGGTTTCTTTTCAATGAACTTCCCCCAGCCAATACTTTGAATGAAAGGTTCTATATCATGATCCCACAAATTTCCAGCTGGGATATTGAGGAACAAGTGGCTTAAATAGGCAGGCTGGACATAGGTACATTTGCTGAAGTAGTCAAATTTATTGATCTTTGCCCTATCCACATACGATGGAATTCGTACACCGAATGAACTTGCTACATCATGGTATTTAGTCCTTCAAGGTGCCACTACAAATAAAGAAAAACACATTGTAAGTATCAACTTTTAACCCAAAATAGACTAAGATGTAACCACAGGAAGCATGCACTGATTTAAGGATGAATGAAATGAAAAAGATGAAACACTCTTGGGTGCAATGAGAGGTGTGCACAGCATATGTGACGATCAAAATGATAGTCATAACAAAACATTCAAAAGTTGAGCACAAAGATTATGTTAAACATAATGCCTATCATGCATGAATAACCCTATGAACCAATATTGGAAGAGGTGAATTAAGTCATAATGTATCCTTGAAAAACACAAACATGCTATCCAAGAGTGAAAGTTAAATGTTTGTAAAGAAAAAAAAACTCATTGAGGCATTTTATCAAGCATGTTATGAGCACAAATTTGAGCATTCATTTGAAAAGCATAACAAAGATTGTTCACTATCCAATTGCATACCAAGCAACTATAACATGCATATAATGCTCATAATCATCCAAAGAAACAAAAGGAATTAATATGCAAACAAAATGTGAGGTGCAAAGTAACCTAAAAACTAAACATTCATGAACAAAAATTTCACAAAACACAACAATGGATGATAAGCAAATAATAATTAAGGAGTAATGAGAGTAAATACTTACTTGGAAGTGAGAATCACACTAAAATTACAGCACAAAGTTGAGGTGGTATGTGTGAGTTGTGAAAAACCTAACATAATGAAGACACTATGGAGAAGGAAGAGATGATGGGTAGAAGAGAGAGAAAACTAAAGAGAAAGAAAATGGATATGGCGATGATCAGTGAGGAGTGAAAATCCATGGGCATGGGTGAATTTTGTGGTGGTGAGCCTGGGCACGGGTTAGAGTAAAGAAAATGAGGAAAAGGAAAAAAAATTGTCGTGAAAGTATGTATATAGGCAGTGGGAAAAGACGTGGCCACGTGAGGTTCATGGGAAGAACCACACATGGTCATGTGTGCCTTTGTTCTTTGGGCATGCGTGGCCACGTGATGGTTCTCCTTTGAACTTCACGTGGTCATGTGAATGGAAAATGGGGAAGCAGAAAGTGAACTCGTGGCCACGTGATGTTTCTCTTGAGAAATACACGTGGTCACGTGTATCAAATGACTTTTTCACCTCATCAACCAGTGGCCACGTGATGGTATAAAGAGAACCACACGTGGTCACGTGTACATGCTTTTTCCTACCTCAATTAATTCGTTTTTGAAACACATATATACAAAACTCTTCCTTAAATGCAATTTTTTCTATTTTAAGCTTTGAAAATATGAAGCATTTCCTCTTTTATAAACCTTGACTTACTCACTTCTTTTCATGAATCAAAAACACTCAAACACTCAAAAAAATGCAAAAACACACAAACTTAACTAAAACTTAACTGTAAATAGAAAAAAGAGAAAAGAGAGAAAGATTAGAAGTTCTGAGTTTTTAAAAGTCTCCAGCTAGACTTTTCAAACCATTTTTAAGTATCTTGAAAAATTATGGTTGCTTCAGCAACCACTTGTTGTTCGATTTGGTATGGTTTCAGTCGATGACCATTAACTATAAATTCACGTCCATCTTTTAAGCTTTTGATCGTCATTACACCAAAATTACTGCTTGATATCACTTGATATGGTCCAAGCCACTTCGATTTCAGCTTTCTTGGAAACAAACGAAGACGACTATTATAAAGAAGCACTAACATTCCCGGAGCAAAATCTTTTACCCTTAGATGCTTGTCATGCCATTGTTTGGTCTTTTCTTTATGAAGTGCAGCATTGTTATATGACCATTGTCGAATTTCATCGAGTTCATTGAGCTGCAATTTTCTCCTTTCTCCTGCATTTCTCAAATCAAAGTTAAGAAATTTGGTAGCCCAATATGCTTTATGTTTTAATTCGACTGGAAGGTGACATGCTTTTCCAAAAATAATTCTAAAGGGAGACATACCTATAGGAGTTTTAAATGTAGTTTGATAAGCCCACAAAGCCTAATCTAACCTAAGAGACCAATCTTTTCTAGAGTTATTTACTGTTTTTTCTAAGATTGATTTCAACTCCCTATTAGATACTTCCACTTGTCCATTGGCTTGAGAATGGTATAGGGTTGTGATTTTGTACTTAACACCAAATTTCTTAAGTAAGATCTTAAATTGATGGTTGACAAAATATTTGCCTCCATCACTTATAATAGCTCTAGGTGCTCTAAATCTAGTGAAAATATTTTTTTCTAATGAATTCCAGTACAATTTTTGCATCACATGTCCTAGTAGCTATTGCCTTTACCCATTTACTCACATAATCCACTACTACCAAAATATACTCAAACCCAAATGAATTTGGAAAAGGTCCCATAAAATCAATGCCCCAAACATCAAAGATTTATACTTCCAGTACATTGTTCATAGGCATCTCATCTCTTTTGGATATATTCCCTACTCATTGGCATCTATCACAATTAGCTATAAAAGATCTCACATCCTCAAATAAAGTAGGCCAAAAAAACCTAATTGGAGTATCTTTTAAACTATTCTATTGGGTCAGTGATGACCTCCAACTTCCCCACCATGACATTGGTTCATGACAACTTCTTGCTCCGATTTTGGTACACATCTTCTTAGTATTTGATCCGGAAATATCTTGATAAGGTATGGATCGTCCCAAAGGTAGTGCTTGGTATCCACTGTGAGCTTTTTCTTTTATTGCCAAGTGAATTCCTTAGGAAGATAGCCACCTGCAAGAAAATTAGCTATATTAGCATACAATGGAACTGAATTTGCATAAGTATAACAAGCATAAATATGCTCATCAGGAAATAAGTCATAAATTTCTCCCTTTTCAATACTAGCATGATCCAATCTAGATAGATTGGTAGCCATCAAATTTTATGCGCCTTTTTTATCTTTAATTTCAACATCAAATTCTTGAAGTAGTAACATCCATTGGATAAGTCTTGGTTTAGAATCCTTCTTTGCAAAAAGATGTCTCAATGCGGCATGGTCCGACCACACCATAATTTTGGATCCTAAGAGATAAGACCTGAATTTCTCAAAGGAAAAGACTATTGCCAAGAGTTCCTTCTCCGTAGTGGTGTAATTTACTTAGGCTCTGGTGAGTGTATGACTTGCATAATAGATGGTGTAGAAAATCTTCTCCTTCCGTTGTCCTAAGACTGCTCCAACTGCATAGTCACTTGCATCACACATAATTTCAAATGGTAAGCTCCAATCGGGTGATGCAATGACCGGTGCACTAACTAATTTTTTCTTTAATAGGTTAAAGGCCTGCAAACACTCAGCATTAAAATTAAATGCAGCATCTTTAAGCAATAAATTAGAAAGTGGTTTGGTAATTTTAGAAAAATCCTTAATAAATCGACGATAGAACCCGGCATGACCAAGGAAACTCCTAATGCCCTTTACACTAGTTGGTGGAGGTAATTTCTCTATCACACCAACTTTTGCTTTGTCAACCTCAATGCCTTTTTTAGAAATTTTATGCCCTAAAACAATGCCTTCTCTAACCATGAAATGGTATTTTTTCCAATTTAGCACAAGATTTGTTTCTTTACACCTTTTCAAAACCAATGCTAGATTACACTACAAAAAAAACTGCTGATTAGCGACGGCAAATTCCGTAAAATTAGTTGTTTTCAGTAGCTAATTAAAATTAGCGACGCCGCGACGAACAGTCGCTAATAGGCCAGTCGCTAATATATTAGCGACGGATTTCAAATTCAGTCGCTAATTTAGCGACGAAATATTGCGTCGCAAAATTTGTTTTTCGTCGCTAATTTATATTCCTAATTAGTCATCGAATTATAATAATAATATTTAGCGACTAAATTTTCCGTCGCTAAATAAAAATTTAGTATAAAATTTAGCAACGAAAATTTGTCGCTAATTTGGTCGCTAATTATTTCTGAAATTATATCTATTACATATTAGCGACAGATTTTCTGTCGCATATCCGTCGCTAAATTATTTCATAATTTAATTTTTTCTTTTGCTGTATTTGAAAATTTTGATCCTGTATAAAATAATGGTTATTTATTTATTTTCAACCTGTACATAACAATAATTTCACACATACAAATATATATTTATTCCAAATCAGAATATGTTCCAAAATACACACTTACATATATATATATAGAATAGTAATTGAAAACATACATAATATCAAACAATATATGTTAAAACAACAAAATAGTAATAATATCATACTAATTAGCATCAACAGTGTTATTTTCCAAAATTAAAAGGTCCACATCCTATCAAAACTCCTAAAAATCTGCCAGAATGAACAAAAATCTCTACAAAATTGGTCTTCCCAAGCCATCTTTGTTCACGATTTTCCATGAAATCCTGTCGTGAAAGAAACATAATTATGGGAATTTCTTATCTACATGTAATAGTCAATGATTTATTTTTGGAGAATTTATATGAAAAATAACGAGGTTGTACCTTGCTCGAACTGTAAATGGGGTTTTATAAACAGCAAGCTTGGCTTTACTAGAGCCATTAGCGGATGAAAGACACAGATCAGTGGGCTTCAAAGAAGAGCCTAGCAATTGAATATTTAGCAATAATTAGAAAAAACCACCAATCACAATCATCACATTAAGAAAGCCATAAACAGAATATGATAGCAAATAACATCACAAATTATAATCAATTATAAAGCAACAAGACAAAGTTTAACTGTAAATTCCTAAGAAAAAGCATGAAATGTATTTCCATCTTAGTGGAAAAAAATCAGAATCACCGGACTTTCCACTTCCCAATTCAAACCCAGGTCTCAAAATCAACAACTGGATTTGAAAATTTATCGGTTAGGTAAGATTTGGAAAAAAAAAAGACAAAGCTTGTGCAACCAATAGATAAAAATAGCGTGCAAGGAATATATGAGGGATTATTACCATTAGACGATAGGGAATGAGGAAAGATATTCAACATAAAAGTTATCTGCTAAAAAATAAGTTGGCTAAGTACCGTCGTAATCGGAGGACGTGAAGATTTTGCTTCAAAATTCCACTCTGGAAAGCGTAGCTAATTTTAATTAGTTCAACGCATAGTACAAAAGTGGGATGGTCTTTATTTTCTTCTATTTCACCATCCATATCACCTTCTTGGGGAACAATGCAATGAAACTCCATTCCGGGAGGAATTATCTGCAAAGCGCTACAAATTTCAATAATATTTCACTGATGAGCAATGTGTTGGACTATACAAACAAAGTTCTACGCTGTTGCCAGCACTTGATTCTCTTTACTTATCTATTTATAATAGTATAAGAGAAAAAAAATCACAAAATAGAGTGAGCTCTAGTTATCTCCAAGGGCCAGCAAAAATGATTGTGACAGTCAAAGATGATTTTTCTGTAATTAGTAAATCATTCATGAATTTGTGAAATTCCTGAAACTAACTTATAATTTTTGTGTTCTTATGTGCCCTGTTAGACCAGAAAAAGCAACAGAATAAGTGAATCAAGGAACTAAAATTGGATTGAACCTGTATTAGTGGTATGTTAATCACAGCCATCCCTAGGGCCTTTATTACTGTGAAAGAAAATGAATTTATGCTGAGTTCTTGATGAAATTAAATAAAAGAATGCTACAACATACTAATGAATATCATAAGAAGAATTCATGAGGATTTTTTCGTTTTCTTCTTCTTCTCTTAGCAACAGGACAAAATCACAAGAACACGCATTAATTCTCTATTACTGTCTTTGCCTAATTGCTTATGGTGTACAAAAGCAATCTGCATATTATTATTATTATTTGCTGTACAATAAATAAATACATTCATAAATAAAGAAACTATCTACTAGTATAGCTCGAGAAGGATCAATCCAACAGTAAAATCTAATGGCAAAAACAGCAGCAGCTAACCACCCAATCAAGCAGACAGAAAAAAATGCTGCTAGATCCCAGGGTATAAAAAACTTAGCTCCGTATACCCTCTGCTATATAAGCACGGTTTAACCGTTCCCTATAACTTTAACCCCCCAGCCCCGTCGATCGAAAAATCCAGCCTGGGAGCTGTATCAAAATTAGAGTTACAGCAGGCATGCTGCTCAAAGACCTATTATCTATGCACATGATTAAATATATGGCTAGGGTGGAGATCATGGCAAAGTTGTAGTTGATTGAATTGCATCGAAAAATACATATTACAGCACATCTTGAATATGCTCTTGAATCGCATATATTTAACACTAAATGAATAGCTATTTAGAACTGGACTGTAGAATCAGTTGCCCATGCCCCGCAAACCGCAAAAAATGTGGAAAAACAAAAATGACTATCAAAGTTTATAATCAGTTTCCCTGCCGAGTTCTTAACTCCCGTTTATTAATATATTTATGCCTTTTTGCATATATTCAACTTCAAGCAAACTAAAATTATATTTAAACAGAATTTCTATTCTTACACAAGTATAAGAAAGTGAATAAATGTTCGCATGTCCTTCGATCTGTTAAAAGATCAAAGTAGTTCAAGCACTCAACCAAGGGTTAAATCTTCACAATGCAAAAATACCCACGTTACAAACAAAATCACAAGCATTAACAAGTCAAGCACATTCTTAAAAAATCATCAAATATTTTCAATTATATCAATAAGAACAGCATAATGCCGAAGTGAAAACTCTTGTAAGCATGAGTAGACTCTCTCAACAGCATAATGCAAATAGGTGTTTACAGCAGCACTAACACCTGACAAAACTAAACCAACAGCAACAAAACCCAACCACCTATTTGCAACATATCTTTGGAACAAATCAAAGTAGGAATGTTAGCGTGTCTTCTTTATTCACCATGGCAGATCTAACATACACATTTACTAAGTGAAGCTTTAAAAACAAAAAAGTAATTACTGACCTTGTTGCCGGTCGCCGGAGAGTGGCCGGAGATTCGCCGGAGCTACACTGCCTATGTCGATTTGAAGCTTGGAACGCGAGGGACTCGCCGCCGGTGGTAACGCGCCCTAAGGAACCACAGTTTTGCCAGGATCTACGTCAAAAGCTCTTGGCATACCCATTTTCGATCTCCCTGTTGCCGGCGTATGAGAGGGATTGGTGGGAATAAAGCGGAGCGCCTCACCTTTAGGAGTCGACCGATGGTGTTCTTGCCGCCATTCACCACCGGTGCTGGCCGGAAAAGGGAGGAAGGAGAAATTTCAAGCTAAAAGAAAAAAAGAAAGACGAAGAATGAACGGTGACTGACAGGAGGGGAGAAGGCGGCGGCGTGACTGGCTGCCGAGGTGGAAGACGCGCTGTCGCCGGCGCTAGTGGGCGCTCGTCGTCGAAAGCTGAAGGAGCCTGAAATCTCTCTGCCTCACTTTTCTTTTTTCTTCTATCATAAGAAGAAAGGGCCAAAAAGAAAAGGGGTAGTTAGGGTTTATTAAAAGACAAAAATACCCCAAATTTTATAAGTATAATATCTATTAAATAGGGGATAATTTTGTAAAATGATTTATATAAAGTTTTTATTTGTATCCATAAATAGAATATGTACACATAATAAATACATACTAACCATAAAAATTACTTTTATAATTAATATATATCCACTATTATTAAAAATGTAAAGAAACAAAATTTTATTAAATTTTACATGGAATGATTTAGAAATCAAAAACAGTTCGGAGGTAGTCAATTGTTTAACAAACAGGATGGAGGACCATCACCATTTTTTTTAGGAAAAGCATATTATGTGGTCCTGAATTTTAATGTTTTTGTATGTTATATTTATATATATATATATATATTAACAAATTGTATATATAACCTCAATTTTTTTAAATTACATTTTTCATAATATGACTTTATTATTATTATTAATATGACTATATAATACTTATAACAATTACTTTATTATTATTATTAAAATGTAATTGTCTTTATATTCCAGGATTGTTTGGTAAACATATAATTAAAATTTTTAATAATTAATATTTGATCAAAATTTTAACAAAATAAAAATAAATAATTAAAATTTTCAGAATTATTTTAAATGAGATAATAAATTTTATATTATTATTTTATAAATCTTTATTTTTATTAATCTGCATAATGTAATTATAAAATAAATATAACAATTAATTTATTATTATTATTAAAAATGTAAATTTTCTAAATAAATAAGTTTAGATTTTGGGATAATTGACAAAAAAATTATTAAAAATGTAAATTTTCTAAATAAATAAGTTCAAAAAACAGATCAAGTATTCACATATTGAACTCACTTCAAATCTCTTTTGATTATGCTCTACTGTAAATTTTCTAAATAATAATTCATGTTTTAGATTAACAAAAATTATAAGAATCAATAACCTCTTTTTTGCAACAAAAACTGAACTTACAGACCTTAAAAACTAATCTTCACCGTTCAAAATTAACAACAAGGAGTTTTGAACATACTCACCCAAAATCAGGCCAATCTAACGGCAAATGATTTTCCGATTGTCTTCGTATACAAAACTGGTCATTACGTAAAAAATTCAGAAAACAGTTAGTTTTTTGCAATAAAAACTGAATTTACAGATCTTAAAAACTAATCTTCACCGTTCAAAATTAACAACAAGGCGTTTTGAAAGTACTCACCAAAAATCAGGCCAATCTAACGGCACATGATTTTCCGATCATCTTCGTATGCAAAACTAGTCATTACGTAAAAAATTCAGAAAATAACCATTTTTTTGCAACAAAAACCAAACTCACAGACCTTAAAAACTAATCTTCACCATTCAAAATTAACAACAAGGAGTTTCGAACGTACTCACCAAAAATTAGGTCGATCTAACGGAAAATAATTTTTCGATCGCCTTCACATACAAAATTGGTCATTATATAAAAAATCCAGAAAATAGCCTCTTTTTTTGTAACAAAAACTGAACTTACAGATCTTAAAAACTAATCTTCACCGTCCAAAATTAACAACAAGGAGTTTCGAATGTACTCACAAAAAATCAGGCCAATCTAACGGTAAATGATTTTCCGATCGATTTCGTATACAAAACTGGTCATTACGTAAATAATCCAGAAAACAACATATTTTTTGCAATAGAAATTGAACTTACAGATCTTAAAAACTAATCTTCGCCATTCAAAATTAACAACAAGGAGTTTTGAACATACTCACAAAAAATCAGGCCAATCTAACGGCAAATGATTTTCTGATCGTTTTCGTATACAAAACTAGTCATTACGTAAAAAATCCAGAAAACAACCTCTTTTTTGCAACAAAAATTGAACTTACAGACCTTAAAAACTAATCTTTACCGTTCAAAATTAACAACAAGGAGTTTCGAACGTACTCACCAAATATCAGGTCAATCTAACGGTAAATACTTAACCGTTGAATCTTTACTTACACTATTTCGTATAAAAGCTGTTCAATTTGTATTTGAAGATCCAGCCAAACCGTAAACATGCAGATTCAAATGGACTATATATTTGGATTTATCAGATAATATCTTAACTTATTTATTAATCTTGCCATGTTTAGAATTTCAAAGCCATTTCTTCATTTTCAAATCTGTAAGTTTTCTCAGTCTTCCATACCACTCAATTAGGTAACCGCGGTAGCGAAGTTAAATGGTAAGGATGAGTTTAGATGGAGCTTTGAATATTTTGAAAAATAATAGAAATAAAATTGAAAAGTGTGTGTGTGTATATATATATATATTAAAAAATTTATTCATTTAGAAAAATAATAGAAATTAAATTGAAGAAATTAAATTAGAAAATTTATTCATTTTGACTTGTATGAGTTTAAGTTTTGGATTGAACTCTATTATCTTATTCAACTAAATAATTTTTCATAATCATTTTAAATGAAATAATAAACTTTATATTATTATTATATAAATATTTATATTTATTATTTTTCATAATATGACTATTTAATACTTATAACAATTACTTTATTATTATTATTATTATTAAAATGTAATTTTTTTAAATAAATAAGTTTATATTTGGGGATAATTGATAAAAAAATCAATAGAATTTCTAATAATTTAATATTTGATTTAAATTTTATAAAATAAAAATTAATTACAAATTTTTTTATTATTATTTTAAATGAAATAATAAATTTTATAAATATTTATTTTTATTAATCTTGAGCACGCAAATATATAATAATCATAACAATTAGTTTATTATTATGATTAAAAATGTAAATTTCTAAATAAATAACATTAGATTTTGGTATAATTGGTAAAAAATTATTGCCAACTTATAAAATAATTTATAATTTTCTGTCACAAAAGAAATAATTCATTTTATATGGTCTATATTAAAATTACTTGAAATTATACATAAATCATGGGAGTGAAATTTAAAAACTTATTTTTTAATTTATTTGCGACGGATTAGCGACTAAAAATATCCGTCGCTAATCGTATTACAGCAACAAAATACTAATTAGCGACAGACATATTTCCGTCGCTAAAACGTGGCAAAAAAAGGCGCTAAATTTTCCCGCCAAAATTAGCGACTAAAAGTTTAGTCGCTAAAATTTCTGGAACTAATTTCCTGAATAAAAAATTATAAAATTTAGCGACGGAAAATTTGTCGCTAATTCCGTCGCAAAACAGGGCGCGTACTCTTCCCGCCAATCATTAGCGACGGTTTATTAATTCCGTCGCTATTTCGTCGCAAAAAATAGAAAAATTATTATCGCGACGGAAATGTAAAACAGTCGCTAATCCATCGCAAAATTAGCGACGGAAATTGTGCCGTCGCTAATGTTAGTCGCTAATTGGCAGTTTTTTTGTTGTGAACAACTGTTGATAACCACCAACCATTGATAACCACCAACCCTATGCACACTCGGCCATGTAGCATGACTTAGCTCCCTATACACCCATGCTAAAGAGGCTAAAGCCCAACTATAATTGGCAACCTAGCTAATTTAAATTCTCTAATAAGGTTAGCCACATCAAATGTATATAATTGTTTGATTGAGATGGACACAACAACTCATCGATGCAATGTAATAGCCATGCACGTGCATAACATTGAATTTGATACTCAGTAGTATTGGTTGGTAGAGAATTAAAAGTCCTCAATAACCAAGACATTTTAACTGAATGTCCTTTCATAACATCTTTAGGTGGCATTTGACCCAGAAAATGGATGCAGAGAACTCCCTAATTATATTGTAAATGGCCAGTCATCGGATGCCCTTCGATTGGAAAAGGTCAATATCTAAATATCCTGCAAAGTGATGGTGGGTTCAGCAACTGAGAGGTGAAAAGTGTGCATCTTCAACCTCCATCTCTCCACATGAGCAGTCATCAAATTCACATTTACATGCATTGCCTCAACTTGGGCCACCCTATAAAACCCAGTCAATCTCAAATACGATATAATTCTTTGGTCAATTGACATAATGAAACTCTACACTAGCTCTCCTAGTAAGTAACACATTATGTGATACCCAAAACATATAAAATAACCGTAAAAAAATGTTAATAAAAATAGATATATGTAAACTAATATGCATTTAAATAAGTAGTAAGAAAAAATCATTATGTCATTAGACCAAACTGCATCAACGCGATGTTTTGCTTTTAATTTTAGAAAATCTTCTATGCAAAATCCAAAATTTATAAAACGTTGATTTTGAAACTGATTCATATTTTAATCGCCCTACATTTAAATATGACAACAAATAAAAAAATTAATAAATATGTAACTAAATAAATATCTAAGAAAATAAAAAATTATTTCAAAATTGTTAATGAACTAACATTTTCATATAACTGCATTAAATATTAAAATAATTATATTACATGAACATAATTTTTTTACTACATAATATATCAAAATAAAATATAACTAACATAAACTTAAAAATATTTGTTTAAAATTAAATTCTAACTATATAAAATTACTACTAAATAAAATTCTAATTTAAATATGGTAACGAAGTAATAAATAATCAAACTACGTAAATTATTAAAATATTTATAATATACTAATAAAATATTTTACTGCATAAAATATTATAATAACAATTAACTATATATATCTATTATAATAAAATTCTTACTACATACAAGTCTAAATTTATCTTTGTAACAAACAAAAAATAAATCTAACTACATAAATTATAAAATTTGAATATTTTAATCAACATAAAGAAAATAATGACAAAAAAAAAATGCATGCAAATTTTATTTTATAAAATTAACTATTACGATTTTCAATGTACCTTGTCATCATTTTTTTAATATGATGATTTTAATTTTTACTAATTTAAGTTATTAACAATAATACTTTCTATTAAAATTATTTTATATCAATAATAAGTGTTAAATATTCATAAAAATATTTTAAATATTGCTATATTCATAAAAACATATTTTAAAATTACTATTAACAATTTACCTTAATATTCTTCAAGTCACCGAAAATCAAAATAAATTCAATCTACAATTAAAAACAGCACATTAAAATAATATATCAATGTATTATTTTGATAAATTTACAATTACAACAAATTTCTTATTAACACTTTCTAAATAATTAAATAAATATATATATATATATATATATATATATATATATATATATATATATATATATATATATATATATATATATATATATATATATAATTTTCACTTACATTTTCTTTTTTTACAACAAACCATTACTAAATTACATTTGAAATAAATTTAACAAACCTTTACTTACTACATACAAGTCTAAATTTATCATTGTAACAAATAAAAAATTAGGGATGAGTATGCACCGGTTAAACAGTCTATTAATTAAAAAAATTAACCAATCCATTAATATCGATTTTTTAAAATTACTAATCATTAATTAGTTTGTTACATTCAGTTAACCAGTTTATTAGTTTCAATTTTTCGGTTTGGTTAACCATTAAAATTTATAACATAAAATTATAAAAAAATTGTACAAAATTCAATTTAATTTCAAATGTGTGAAGTAATTTAATATAAAAATTATGAAACAAACATAATTTACTAGCCGAAATTCATGTTTTGGGAATTGATAGCTAATATTATAAAATAGATTTGATATTTGTTTGAAATTAATATATTTGATTCTAAGTTAAATAAAATTTTAGATAATATTAAATGTTATAACATAAATTCTAAAATATAAGAAAATGTAATTAAATGCTGTTAAGTAAAATATGAACACCAACATATAAAAGTTAATCGGATATTATATATAAATATTATTATATAATTAAAGAGAATGACGTAATATAAATTTAATTTAAAATATTATATAAATTTTATAGGAAGATATAAAAAAATTCAATTATAAAAATAAAAACATAATTTAAATATATTTTAAAGTATTATTTTATGTAAATTTTAGAGAGAAATAGAAAAAAAATTGAAGATATAAAAATAAAAATAATATATACTTAAAAATTTAAACCGTAACCATTAACAAAAAAATGTAAAAATAAAAAATCATAACCGAGTCCATCGGATTGGTTAATAGAAAAAATCGATTTGATTTCAGATCGATTTTGTGATTAATCATATTTTCGATTTCTTTTGCTCACCTCCTGCAAAAAATAAATCTAACTACATAAACTATTAAAATTGAATATTTTAATCAACATAATAAAATTAGTGATAAAAAATACATGCAAATTTCATTTTATGAAATTAACTATTATGATTTTCAATGTACCTTGTCATCTTTTTTTTACGATGATTTTAGTTTTTACTAATTTAAGTTATTAACAATAATATTTTTTATTAAAATTATTTTATATCAATAATAAATATTACACATTCATAAAAAAATTAAAAAATTGCTATTAACAACTTACCTTGATATTCTTTAAGTTACCGAAAATCAAAACAAGTTTAATCTACAATTGAAAAACAACGCATTAAACCAATATATCAACATATTATTTTGATAAATTTACAATAAATTTCTTATTAACACTTTTATTTTTTACAACAAACCTTTGCTTACACTTAAAATAAAAATAACAAATCTCCACAAATACTTGCTAAATATCAAAATCAGTTTAAAAATGCATTTTGAGAGATATGAAACGAGGAGAATGCTGAAGGGAGGGGAGGGCAGGCAACAAGCAAACTCGGGTGTGTGTATATATATATATAGGGAAAGGGACCATTCACGTGTGCATAGCTTCCTGTTGGGTGGCAAGAGGTCGTATATTTTCGTGGTGGATTGTTGGAAGATCGGTCTCTAATTCCATAGCAGTCCCTTGGGGAGATAGGTAGTCTTCTGATCACCATCAATCCTTGCGTCACTGTCTTCTTAGTCTCTGCCTCCTTCTGCCATTGTGCATGGATGATCTAGCCACTCCAAAATCTGTAGCCAACTATTGCGAAAATAAACACATTACATCAGTTTTTCAAATTATTTTACAAACACAATATTTTTCTAAATAAGTTTTATAAACACATTATTTCTAAAAAGTCCTTTTCTAAAAAGCGTCTTATTTTGTTTTTAGGCATTTTTGTGGAAACTCCTTTTTAAGAAACCCCTATTAATAGATAAAGAAACATTGAGTGCTCATTAATCCGTACATGTAGATGCCCGTTCCAATCTACATTTGACTCCTCTTTGTCAAGTCTTTATTAATCAGTCTCTTAAAAAAATAAAAAAATTATGGTAGCAGTGGATTGACAGAACAGCATGAAAACATACAAGCACCCTGAATGTCAAATGTTGATATCCATGCCAGCTGGAGCGCACCAAGTTGGCATGTTAATCTCTTTCCTACACCAACAATGCCATTGGTGGCTGTCTTTCTTTACTAATAAGACATAACCATTTTCATTTAAATATTATATTTTCTTTCTTTAATTACGTTTACAAAATATCCGTCGTTTTAAATATGCGCATCCCCCGCTGCATGGTTTTAAAATTACAAAATTACCCCTTCATGTAAGTTAAGTTAATACATGCTTGTCACTCCTCTTTGCTTCACTTTTCATGTCATTTTCTTTTCAGTTTTCCAACGTAAATAGAAGTTTAAATTCGAAACTTTTATTATTACAATAATATCCCTTCAAGGACATCTTTATTATGTTTATTAGTGAGTAATATATGTTTTTATTCTTTCCTCATTTCTCTTTTCTTCTAAAAAAGAAGAGAAATCATTATTAAGCGAAAGAATGATGGATTCTCCTTTTGTAATCTAACGCAATAATATGTGTTTCTGCTTTCCTATGCGCTATCCAAAAAAAAAAAAAAAGAGAAAATGTTGGATGGATTTTCTAATTATCATATAAAAGGGTATTTTAGGAATTATGAAAAGAGCTATAAACTATTAACAATTAACAATAGTTTTTTCATTATATACTTATAAAATAAGCCGTACCAGTCCTTCCAATTTCTCATGGTAACGACAAAATGAATAATATCAGTACACATAATATCCTAGGTTTTGGTATCATCTATGGAGTTTCCATTTTCTCAATTTCCGCAATCGCACTCATCCTCCTTATTGCTTACTTCTGCAACCGCCGCCGCACTCTATCTCCGCCCCTCCCCGTCGAATCTTCTGTCCACGGCGGCTCAGACGACGAGGAAGACTCTATCTCCATCGAAATTGGCCTCAAGGAATCTACACTCAAAACCTATCCCAAAATTATTTACAGGCAATTGAAACATGAAAGAGGAGATTCATCGGTAGCTTCTTCTTGTTCGATTTGTTTGGGAGAGTATAGTGATAATGATATTTTGCTTCTGTTGCCGGATTGTGATCATCTTTTCCATTTCCAATGCATAGATCCATGGTTAAAGCTGCATACTACTTGCCCGATCTGTAGAAACTCGCCGGTGATAACCACCAAAACGGTTCTTAATAATGTCACGGCGGAAGACCAGGTAGCTCCAACGACAAGTACGCTTTCTCCCTTTGGTTCATGGTTTGTACCATTTACGCACTGAGCAAATATATATATATATATATATATATATATATATATATATATATATATATATATATATATATATATATATATATATATATATATTTTCTAATTAATTTTGTTCTATAATTAATTTGCCTTGTTACAGATTTTTAGTAAATTAGTTGTCGGAGGATTTCAAGTATAAATATATTTCAGAAAAAAAAATAAATGGAGAGAGAGTATAATGGAAAGTGTATATTCCCAATTCATTTATTTAATTGTTTGTAAAAAAAAAATCATTTATTTAACTGAATGGTTTAATTAAAATGTGACATCCAATTGGAAAATAATAATTTTTTTAGATATAATTCGAATAAGGCATTCATATTTTCCAAAATCGTGTCATAAGTTGCTATTTACAACTGTATTTTTGTTTTTTTTTTTACAGACATTATATGGTGCCCACCAGTCACAGCTGGTGTAATATGAAGCTCGACAAATTTCCAATATAATTTTGAAAAGTCAGATAATTTTTAAAATAAGGTATAGTATTGTATTAGATTAAAAAAAATTTTGTATATTGTCTTCTCCCAATAAAATAGAATGGTTTACTCTAAACAATCCGGTGCAAAAAAAAAAAAAATTCATATTTCTATATTTTGGGTATTTTAATTTCGTTTCTTAATGTAACATTTAATAAGATTAATAATATTACCACTAAAATAACTAAGTTTTTTTTTTTTTTCAGAAAGTAAAATTATAATTTTTTACTTATCAACCCCCCTCTCTCTCTACACATGTAAAATACATCTGCTTAATTAAGTAGACAAACTTTCAGTGCATGTGCAATATAAAAGTTTTATTTATTCTTCTTTATTTGTTTTTCCTAACAAACATATAAAGGATGTGATTGAGTAATAAAATTTTGACTTGGAATTTGGAATTTTTATTTTATAAACTATTTGAAAGACAATTTTCAGTAATAATATAAAAATACAAGGGTATAAATTTTTATTTAAAAGCAAATCTTTATCGATTTGTGACGTTTATATAGATTGATAAAAGCTGTAATATCTTTTTTTTAGTTATTTATTATCTTACAAAGTGTTACTAATAGTTTTTCTACATTACAAATTCTTTGTAATGTTTCTTCCTTTTATTTTTGAGAAATAAATTCTTTTTAATGTTAATTTTTTCAATAAGATAGAAATATGAGATTAAAAAGAAATTAATTATGGATTAATTCAAGTCTTATGTGTGTATTAAAAAAATCAATCGCAATAAATACAATAGATAAAATAATGAGAATTACTTAGGTTATTTTAACGATAAATTTGATGGCAAAGTATTCGAATGCTTTGTAATAATGTTGTAACGCCCTCAACTAATCAAATTTAGTGAATGCCATGATAAAAAATAAATAAAACACGAGTGGAAGAGACTCATCCATCCTTAATCAAAGGTTAAGAGATCGATTCTTGGATTTGGGTATGGAGCAGCCTTAAATTTCCGGGCCAGCTGTCCCATCTTTTGAGGTGCCTACAAGTTATCGAATAGAGATTAGTTTAAGTATGGTACGGCTTAAAGTTGTCTCCCATCTGTTGGTATGGACCCGATTAGAATACCTCATGGTTAAATAAAAAAAAAAAATCAAATGTAAAAGAGAAAGATTAGTATGCATTTACTAGGGCCTTAACTGGGGTATGAATAAGATATTTATAGTACATAAGGAAGTGGAGTAAAAAAAAAAGTTTATCTTTCATCTCTAGAAACCGAAATCTCTATCCAGAAACCAAGATCAAAATTCATCCATTCCATCCATTCAACTAAGCAAAACTTCCTTGAAGAAATCATGGAAAAGCTGAAGACGAATCGAAGATGAGTATTTAACAAAAAAGAAGGAAAGAAGACTAGTCTTAGTTTGAAGAAATGGTCTCGGTTCAAGAGCTTTTAATTGATGATTGAAAGCATATGGTTAATGAAGGATAACTGGAAATTGACTAAGAATGTGATGGGAATTGTGTTATTAACATTGGTCTCGGGTTATTGAATAAAAATGGATGATCAAGCTTTCCTGACTTATTACTACATGATCACTAGTTTGAATTGTTCAGTAAGTTATATGTTTGAACAGAGTTTGGCGAAAAAGAACTCCTGAAACACTTGGAAGATTGGCCACGGGTCGTATGATGATGAAGGGGTGATTGTGTCTCTTTGATTAGAAGCTTGATTTAATTGTCAAATTAACTATGTGTTTGATGAAAAAAGAACTCCAAATATGCTCGAGGATTGGTCACGGCTCAATTGGATGGTAGGGAGTAACTTTAATTTTAATTGTAGTTTTGAATTCTTAATGGTAGATCTGTTTTATGCTAATGGAATACACTTAGTGTCACTACCATCAGATTAGGGTGATTCAAGCGGTCAATAAAATCTTAGCTATAGCTAGGTTCACAACTTTCATGAAGAGTGCTAAGCCCACTTATAAGCTTAACTGGCTTGAAACTGGCCTCCAACATAGGACATCAATTCTGTCCAGAACTGGAACTGCATAAATTAGTAAGAGCAGCTTATGGAAATTTGATCATAACTTCTCTAGAACTCAGGATGGGGAAATATTGATGAAACTAGAGACATATAGGAATAACTTTTGTGAAGATTTCTACGCTCAATAATGTACTTAACCTGTTTGAAATTGGACCTCCAAAAAAGAGTATTAAAACTGTCTACAAGCTTGAACTGGTTAAACTTAATTGAGCAGTCCAAAGGTATTTGGCTATAACTTCCCCACCATAAATCAGAATTGAGTAATTCTTGGATTACTTAGAAAGCTAGGACATAGAAGATCAACTCCTGTGAAGAAATCCTATCCAAATTATTTAATTTCAATGGCCCAATGTGGACATAAATTTGAGTCTAGAAAACTGCCTGAAGATCATGGTTTATCAAAATCTGTAATGGGGACACTCTTAACCTTAATTGGTTTATATGTTCAAATTAAAGCATAGCCAAGCTGATTTACTAGTGTTAACTTTGACATTGCACAGTATTATCATTCTTGCTAAGTTGTTTTCCATAGGGCTAACACTTGCACAATTTTATTCCCTCTTTAACAGTTAAATTGCTGGGTAGATATTGTCATAATGCGCACTTAAAATTCTAGGAATGTTTATTCAATTTTCCATCTTGACTGAGTTTCTAGCATCATACCGCGCATTGCCTTTGCATAAGTTTTTCCTAATTTGCAATTCGCGAATAGGACTTTCGATGTCTAAATCTTTGATTATAAGCATCATGAAATTCCATATGCCTAAGTCTAGTTTTATATTTTTTGTGTTTGGTTGGTGTGGTTAGCACTTTATTTAGAAGATGGGTCAGTTTAAGTTATATGCTTTTTAAGCTTAAATTGTGCGGTGGAACAGGTGACTTTAGTTGAGTTCATGATAAATAAGAGTCTTTGATGCCTAATCTTCCTTTGACATTGCCAATTAGTGAGTGAATAAGTGATGTTGGTAGTATTCTTAGAAAACTTGAAATTTGATATTTTAAGTCTGAACCAAATAGGATTAATTTTAATATTGAAAGAACATATGCTTTTATGAACCAACTGGTATGGAGTTCATTTCTTCCTTAGAGATTTTGGTACTTTAGTTAGATTCAATTTCTCTTTTTGAGGAATCAAAAGGCTGGCTGGATTCTGGAGGCCTTAAGCCATCCCGAATCCTAGTGCCGGTTACAGCTTTAGAGTCTAGGCTGTAGATCCTATAGACATTGAAATAAGAATCAAAACTTCTACCTAATATATTAGGATGATCTATAATGAATCACATAATTGTTTGAACTTGAAGTTAATTTCACTCGATTTTATTTTCTATAAGTGTTGCTTGAAATTCAAGTGTGAATTTTAGAATGGAATTACAGCAGCGAGCAGAAGTATAGTGGGTGTGTAAAATAAATACAAGTGGTTCTTTAAGCCTTTGTTTGGATGGGAGTTAATGTGAGTAAGTGAGAGAAGAATAATTAAAAATAATCAAGTTATTCTGATTGTTTTGTAAAAAATTATGAAAGTAATTGAGAGTAGGGTAAAGTAATCGAAAGCAACTAGTTACTATATATGAGTCAAAATACTTGCTCTCAATTTGAAAGTAAACGAGAGTAACTCTATATTAATTTATTCTAGATTACAAAGAGTTACCTTTAATTATTCTATATATTTATTTTAAACTTACCAAATAATTGAAAGTAAATGAGAGTTCTTGTTTACTTTCAATTGCTCTATTCTCACTTGCTCACATTTAACTCTCATCCAAACAAAAGCTAACCTACTCATGCATTGTAACAACTATTTGCATGTTTTCTAAATCGCATACATTAGTTATATTTGACTAATTAATGCTGAGAATATTGTGTAAATGTGTGTGATGAATGTTGGATTTTCAATACTTAATTCATTTAAACCATGTACAAGAGTGTGTATTTATTAAAAGAGTCCCTCAATTGATATTAGCTTTTCGTACTGTGCCAATGGTCTATAGTCGTTGGTGACTCTATGCACAGAGGGATTTTATCCATCGTCCTACATGTTCCACAGATATGATACTCTCTCGTGACAATTCGGTGTGTAAGCGAAAATATGTTACTAATGTGGTTTGCCAACATAATCATAAATATTTATTGCGACATAAACCAGTTGCCAACATATCTTGTAAATCTCTTTAATTTCAATATTCTAACCGTAAAAACCATAAGCATATGCAGATAGATAGATATAATCAGACTTTATTAATCGAAGTAATAATACAAATAACATTTACATCTGCAATAAAATAATATTAATGGTTCTATGTGGACATGCTTAAAATTAAGCACGTTTGACATTGGGGCTGAGCAAAACCGAACCGAAATCGAATGGATTTTGGTCTGTTTGGTTCGGTTTTTGGTTCAAAACCGAAAAAATAAATCGGTTTTATCGGTTCGGTTCGGTTTTTAAAATTAAAAAATTGAAAGAACCGAACCGACCGAAGTTTTTAAATATATATATTTTATAGTGTTGTTATATCAAAGTGAAAAGTGTGGCTTAGTGGTGACGACTTACTCAAGACCTAATGGTCTTGAGTTCAAATTCCAACATAGACATTATTTGCATGTTTTTTATTTTCTAATTTTTTCAATTTATTTTTTTCAAGTGAATTAAAATATAAATTTAAATTCTTAATTTATTAAATTGAGTAGTAGTGTATTAGTATTCTTAATTTTTTTACTTTAATTTTTTTTACAAGTGAGTTAAAATTTAGAAGTTAATTAAAATATAAATTTAAATCCTTAATTTATTAAATTGAGTAGTAGAATCAATTTTTTTACAAGTGAATTAAAATTAAAATTTAGAATTGAATTAAAATATAAATATAAATTCTTAATTTATTAAATTAAGTAGTAGAGTATTAGTTTTAGAAGTGAATTAAAATATTAATCTAGAAATTAATACTCCTTTAATTTATTAAATTGAGTAGTAGTGTATTAGTGTTCTCAATTTTTTTACTTTAATTTTTTTTACAAGTGAGTTAAAATTTAGAAGTTAATTAAAATATAAATTTAAATCCTTAATTTATTAAATTGAGTAGTAGAATCAATTTTTTTACAAGTGAATTAAAATTAAAATTTAGAATTGAATTAAAATATAAATATAAATTCTTAATTTATTAAATTAAGTAGTAGAGTATTAGTTTTAGAAGTGAATTAAAATATTAATCTAGAAATTAATACTCCTTTAATTTATTAAATTGAGTAGTAGTGTATTAGTGTTCTCAATTTTTTTACTTTAATTTTTTTTACAAGTGAGTTAAAATTTAGAAGTTAATTAAAATATAAATTTAAATCCTTAATTTATTAAATTGAGTAGTAGAATCAATTTTTTTTACAAGTGAATTAAAATTAAAATTTAGAATTGAATTAAAATATAAATATAAATATAAATTCTTAATTTATTAAATTAAGTAGTAGAGTATTAGTTTTAAAAGTGAATTAAAATATTAATCTAAAAATTAATACTCCTTTAAATAGAACATAGACTTTTAAGTTAATTTTAATGGAACTATGAATGGAGGAATTAAAGTAAATTTGCTTCTAAAAAGTTAAAATTCATTTATACGTTTTAAGATAAAATTTTAATCTTAAATTAGTCCAAATATTTTTTTTTAATTATCCCAACATCTTTTGTTGAGTTAAACCTGCAATTAAAAATTTTAAGTCTTCAACCTTTTTTTTTCTGTCAATCTTAAAAATATTACTTTTTCCTTCACATCAAATTGTCACCTTTGAAAGAATTTATCCCATTAAATTGTCACTTTAAAAAATTTTCAATTTAAATCAGGATTTAGTTAAGTAGTGAAGCTTATCATGTCTAATTATTAGTATTATTTTTTTATATGAAAAAAAGATGTGTGATAATTAAGAAAAATAAAATAAAATAAAAAGAAATTAGTTAGACACTTAGACTTGAATATGATGCTTCGAGAAGAAACAAAATCAAGAAAAATAAAATCTATATTTTTGCAAATTCATAAATATGATTAACTAATCTAATTATTTTAGATTATGCGCTTTTATATTTTTTAAAATTATGATGGATAATCCAACTGTATAATCATTTTTTCTTAAGCTTTGATATGGGATTTACAAATATTTAAAAAGTCCAACTGTCACTAAGTAATTACTCGAATTTATTTAATGTAGTCAAGAAAAAAATTCTTAACTAAGGAAACTCTTTAAGCTATGTTTTTTAAATACATTTTATCTTTATTTTTTTAACTAGTTTGATCATTAAATTTTTTTTACTAAAAATATATGGAGATATTCTTTTTATATGACCGGATTTTGCTGCCAATAATAATTGATTAATAGCTTTGGATTCAATTTTATTGTTTCATTAATAATTAATTGATCTCTATATGTAATTTTATATAAACGTTAAGGTAGTAGAAGTAATAATAATAATAGTAGTAGGTTGTAAATTAATTTATTATTTTATTCTTTAATGGAATATATTAGAAATTATGTTTGAATTATGTGTTGTAAAATTTTTTAATTTTTATTTTTTAGTGTAATTTTTAAGTTATGTTGTATGTATTTTTAATTGGTTTTATTTTGTTGGATATATGGGCCTATTTAGGTTAAAAGCCCAATTAAAAAAAGCCCAAATATGACCCAGAACCGATTAAACCAAATCGAACCAACCGAAATTATTTCGGTCCATTCGGTATTCGGTTCTATATACTTCGGTTTCGATTCGGTTCTTAAATTTCTAAAAGTTCGATTTTCGGTTCAATTGGTTCGATCCAAAACCGAACCGAACCGACCAAATGCTCACCCCTATTTGACATTACCCAGGATTTTAGTCGACCCGGTAGGAATAAATCAACCTTATAGCCTCGAAGCTCTTCCCCATTTACAGCAACAATTGAATTCATGCATATTTATGATAACATAGTCAATTATTGGAAGCATATGGCTATGATATCAGTTATGTAGCAATGTTATATCTGTTGTGTACTTGTACTTTGATTGTTTACCGAGTTTTCCTAACATTTTCAAATATGTAGGCCTCCATGTTGCGATCATACGGGTCAAGATCTGCAAAGGTTGGCCCACAGACATCAGGCAGTGAAATTGACAGACCTTGAGAAACATATTCGTTTATGCGGGATTCAAGGAGCTGTGCAAGTTCTTATCCGAGTCATTAAGCTCAATTGGATCATCAATATTGTTGTCGGTGACGTTCTGAATGCATGAATCCATCAGGATGTGATTTGCAATATAGAAATGCTTAACGGCTCAAATTGAGTGGCTCAAATATGAATAAATATATAATTGTACATTTTGATTAACTTGTAATGATAGAAATAATCTTTATAAAGTGAATGTCATTTGAAGCCAATCCAAGCCAAGCCCTATTAGGCTAATAAAAAGGTTACTCACTTCAAACAGTCCTACTCTATTTGCAATAGAGGGAATAAAGCAAGACCAAAACAAGCCGGTATCTTTGAGATAAAATGAAAGATTTGGCAATGAAACCTTTATATATTCTCTCTCTCTATTCATATCATTTTGGTATATGCTGAAAATATTTTAGCTGGGATGAACGAAGCAAGAAGGATGAACAAAGCAAGGAAGACGAAGAAGTTCTATGTTGTTTTTAAAGGCAAAAAAACCGGTATATACATGTCATGGGAAGAATGTTGATGGCAAGTATTGGGTGTTAGTGGTAGTATTTACAGATCCTTCGAATTTTATGAGGAAGCTGAACATGATTTGATAAGGTATAAGAATTTAGGACTCAAAATGTTAAAAACCAAGAAAATATTCTTAATGCAAAAGGCATTGAAGGTACTTTGTTATGTGTTGAGTGCTCCGAGTCAAGTGCATGTAGTGATAATGGCAGAGGATCCCATAAGACTCGTGGGAGAGAGGCGGTTGAGTCTTTTATCGCTAGTATGATTGTTGGAATGCAAATTTCTATCATAACAAAGCAACAGAGTAATTGATTTACTCAAAATTTATTGGTTGGATTTTTGTGATGCCTATGGATAATGGAATTAGTTTGTTAGTTTTAAACTTTTGATCACATGTTTTTGCAAAAATTTTTCTGTTAGCATATTGTGTAGTAAAAATCTACTGCACGTTTACCAAGGAGAGGGATCATCATAGTGAAACATTGCAAGTCAAGGGAGAGAGCTGGGGATGATTTGGACTTGAATGCAATACATACTATTAGTGAAGCTATTGTGGTCCGGTATGATGTTGGCACAATACCTTTGGTGGTCTCAAATCGAAATAGTAGTGTGAAAAAAATGTAATATTGAAAGTTCTAGTTCTAAAGCAACAGACCAAGAGAATGAGGGAGTTAATGTAGCCACCACAAGTTAGCTTCTTCAGTGTAGACATGCAAAAAGATCTAGCAATGGAACCAACACTGCTGGCATAAAAGTTAGCTTTTCTTTTATAGGAACACCACTTAGTATTAATGTGGGGATTCTGGAAATCAGTTTGACATTAATATACAAATTTGTTTTGTTCATGTCATAACTATTATTTGTTTATGTTACTGCTGTTAACTTGTTTCTTATTTTACTACTTTTGGTATGTTGCATCATAGATTGATGCTTTGGACAATATTGTATATTGGATATTGTTGATAGATTTTGATTAAATAAATTATGGTTAAATTATTATATTTATACCATGGGACATTTGACTTTTGCACAAATGAATTAAACTCAATATTGCTTTCTAGTTTTGTGGACATGAAATATGGGTTTAGTTTGCATGCTTAATTGGATTATGTTGCTGAGATTACACACAGATTGGCATAACTTGTTATTGGCAAATAAGAAAAACTATGAAAAAATGTAAAAAGTTGTTGTCAAATAAGTTCAATGTAAACCATAACACTCATAATAAAACATTAATCTAAACTTTTGCCTCTGGAGAGACATCAACATGTGCATCATTGTTCTTCCTTAAGCATAAGTAAGATGAGTCATCAGATATCTAAATGACAATTTTGGGGGTTTGTTGGAATAGTAGTTAGGCATGCAGCTAAACAACCTAACGAAAATGTCATACATCTCAAGTAATGGTGCATCATCTAATAGTTTGTGGTAAACATAATCATATCCTCTATTTGCAACAACCCTTTTGATTAGCTCAACAACTTCATTTCTCAAGGAACTAACATTTTCCCTTACTGTATGGTACATCGCCTCTAAGTTTGTAGGTGAAGCAGTTAGAGCTGGGTTCCTTTTGATCCTCTTTTTTGAATTTTTTTTTCATTTCGGTGATTCTTGTAATTATGTTGGATAGAAGATATGCGATATCAGTTCATGTATATAAAATGGCCAAGAGCTCTTGTTGTAATTTTCCTTTGTGCATGGGGCACTATAGAGTAGGCTATGTTTAGGGATGCCACGTGTTTGTGTGTACTTCCAATGAAGTAGGCCTTTTCAATGTGCATACAACTGTATAAAATTAGCCAATAACAAGGTGTTGGTGTGTGCATAAATGTGTTGTTGAGTGTGAAGTTGTACATAATTGGCTGCGAATTCATCAAATGCGTGATGCTTATATATGGCTTGATCAATAGCGATGATTTGATCATTCAAGTTTTTGATCAAATGGTCATGATTAATCCACTTGTCTACATATAATTGGTCTAATTTATTTTGTTGTCAAATTTTTACCAAAATTAATTCAAAAATAAAATGTAAAATATTATTTAGAATGCATTTAAAATTTTATCTAAAAAACGAGTTTATTTCGGTATATTTCATATCTTAAAATTAAATTACCGGTCTGAAAGTCAATTTTTTGGATTTATCCAAAAAATAATTTTTCACCTTCAAAAATTCCTTTACATTATTTCAAGAGATTCTATGTGATCGAAATGATTTTTTGAGGTCCGTTGAATGTTCTCTTATTGATCAAAGTTTCGGTCAACCTTTTACAATTCCGTTACTCTTTTTATTTTTTATTTTTGACTTTTGGTGACCTAAATGACTTCATTTGCACCTTAAATTATATCACCATACTAGTCACGAATAGTACTTCCTAGAGGTGCAATAAAATTTTAAAGGTTTCAATGACTTTCGGGCAGTACTATTCATCCTGGTATCACTGCTCATCGCCAAAATGTGCTACTCATACAAGTTATAATTTTGGAGTTGTTATATTATCGACATGGGTAGTGGTAATGGCAGTAAAGGCAAAGATGAAAACCAATCAGATAGGGCTTACATTTAAAAAAACAATTACATATAGTGAAAAATATCATCTAAATTTAAAGATTAGTCAATACATTAACAAATGAATTGAAAAATACCTCTATAAATATAATTACATTACATTGTGTAAAATTTAGATTAAAAAACAAAGGTTTGATTACATTTTCAATTATATTACAATCCATTACATCTTACCAAACATACCATAATATCAAATTCATGCATTTAGTTGGATGCAATTTGGTTGAAAAATGATGGTTTGGTTTCAATTCTTATGGTGGAATGTATTTGAAGTTATTCATATTTTATTGGAGAATCCAATTTGGGTTGATTCAATTGTTTAGGGTTTCTACAGTAATGTTTTATTTTAATGACATCGGATAGTTATTAATTTTATCTTCATGCCTACAATTTATTTCGTTTGAAGCAAAACGAAATTATATGACATTCATGCTATTAGGTGTTCTGTAAGTCGGTTTGAAACTAATGTTCTTGGTTATAAAAGGGTTGGACTATTCATTATTTTGGTAATCTTATTTAATAGGATTTTAAAAAGACTTTTATTGGCTTCGATATCGATACTAAAAGGATTGGTTGATGAATCTAGACTGACAATGGATGGTATTGTGTATGAGTTATTATTTTATATGTGTTGGGTGTAATTCAAGATGAGTTTCCATATTATTGTTTAGGGTTTAAGGTTTGTTTTGTCATCTAAGTGATGATACGCTTTGAAATCATGTTTCCACTACAATTGATATTGACTAGATAACCAAACCAATACCTTACATTCATATTTACGACAATATGCAACATGAGGTGTTTTTTTTTCAATTATCTTGTTGGCCTAGTTTAACTTCTTCATGTTTCCTAATTATTGTTTTAAATTTTAGCTTTTTTGTTATTTCGCTTAAAATAAATGATTTTTAGGAATATAATTATAGATTAGTGTCCTTGATCGAGTTTTGATACTTATTGTATGTGTGTTCACCTACAATCGATATTAAGTACATAATCCATTTATTTTGTTACTTTAGAAATAGGGGTTTTCATTTATATATGGAAGTTTGGTTGTTCATTATGCAGGGCTTATGGCTGATTTTATTATGCATGAATTGGATGAATTAAACGTACGTTAGGTCTTATGGAACGATTTTTCGATTAATTGTTTAGTGTTTAATGTATTGTTTGTAATCCGGCAATGTATACTTATTAAATGTGCCTTCAACTACTATTGAAAGTGATTAGATAATCCTTGTATTGTTATTTTCCAAAATGCGATTTTCATTTATATATGGAATTTTAACTGTTCACTATTCATAGTTTTATGGTCGACCATATTGTTTGGTAATTAGATAGTATTGAGTTGGATCAATTGTTAATACTCTTTGAATGAGCATTTTGGGTTTATTGATTAGTCCTATGGTTTTGAACTAAGATACTCTTTGAATGTGTCTTCACCTACATAATATGTCAATAAAAGCAATTCAAACCAATACATGTAATGTAAATTTCATCATTGCATATTAACAATCATTTTTTTGGAATGATTTAACTATCGAATATAAAATTACTCAAAACATAAAATTGTTAATAGTTTATCATCACTTTTAGCAAAATTAATTAATACATTGTATAAATACACTAACGTTCACTTTAAATTTGTAATATCACTTTTTAAGAATTTGTAATATCATTATTTTATTGATTTAATGTGCTATTTGTTAATGTCTTATGCAAAATCCAATTTGCTTGTTCAGTATCTCACTCTTGTTAACATTAACAAAATGCATTTGCTTAAATTTATTGTAATTGAATGTCATTTTTGACTTGTGGATGGCCTCAAGGTTTCGGGAGTGAAAAGGCTAGACTAAAAAGGCTACAAGATACTTTGCTACTTTTTTTTATTTTTCACCTTATCTTAACCACATATTTCCCACTTTCAAATCAACCATATCATTTATCAAATCAACAATATCATTCCTGCTAAATGCATCCATTGAAGCTATTTGTAACTTTGTATCACATTATTGATTAGAATCAAGAGAGAATTTCTAACCATGTCGTCATGGTTTGAAGTCTCTATAACTGAAGAAATAATGCAGTTTGGAGCCATGGTATGATTAGTAAATTTAATTTGTTGAACATAGCCATATATCTGATATTAAGATTATTATTATGCCTAACTTAGCCTTAAATATGATTTTTTCATTTGTGTTTTTTATGCTATTTATGTTTCAGCTACTATCGAATGAACTCTAAGTGAGTTTTATGGTTACAATATGTTGATCATCGAGCTAAGGAGCCTATTGTGCTCATCATTCAACGTTAGGGTCCATTTACAAAGGGCAGAGATCTAATGGCTGAGGGCTTGGAACTATTCTTCAAATGCAACCGAATAAAGGCAAATTAGAAGTGTATTTATTTTCATCATACCCCATCATACTTCCATGTAATGGTTTTTGATGAGAACGGAGTCAATATGGAGTATTCAAATAATTTTTGTGTTGGTATAGAACGAATAATGAAATTTTTACCTAATTTGCCGCTGCCCCTGGGTAATATGAATTATTGCGTACTTTCATTTATTTAAATTTCGTTGGTGCAATTATACTTTTGGTTATATTATATGTATATAATTTATTTATTTATTTTTTGTTTGAATATTTATCAACTATGTCTCTTGAAACTGCATTTCATACAGATATTGCATAGCCATGGTCATTCTCTATTGTTTTTAAAAAGAAAAACTGGTCATATCATGTGGTAAGCGCATCTATGTTTTTACAATTTCAAAGTTAAAGTATATGAATTTATACCTTATACTGTAACATTTTAACATGGCAGACTGTTCTACCCCGTGAAGCTATCAAATATCTGGGTAAATATTGCTTCCAAATAAAACTCCAGAAGCTATTTTATTATAAGACTTATATAGTTGCTCCCCATCCGTTCATCATGTCTTATCGATGTAGTGAGACAATGTCAAATAATGGGCAGAAGATTTCCTTTCGAACAAGCTTCAAGGGTGGTTGGGTACGATTTGTCCATTTTTATAGTCATACTATTGGAAACTTTTGCATTTATCACCTAATGATAACAAGACATTCATTGTTAGGGTTTTCAAAAGTAGTATCAAAATCTGATTTGTCATTTTTTCATTTTGTAATATGTACATAATGCACAATATATGGTGTATGAACAATATTTGTGTGACATTTATTTTATGTGTTTATCTTTGAATTCTACTTGACAATACCATAACTGTTGGCATTTAAAAAATAATACTCTTATTTAAGAAGAAAAAAAATTAAAAGAAAACCTTGATGTAGTTTTTGTATTTAACATAGATGTAAAAAATAATGCAAATGTATATATTAATATATAAAAAAATCATATTTAATTTCTTACAATAGTGTTTTCACTTATCCTAAAGATGATACGGTTTATATATAAATAATAAAAAATATTCAGTTTTGTCTGATTCCAATTCAATGTATTCAATTTTTAAAAAATGATGCTTCTGTATATAACAATTGCAAAAATTGAAAGTGTATTAAGCAAAATTGGATACACTGTATTTGGAGTTGGCCAATTTGAATAGAGTTAATTTACTTTTCTTATTGATGTTTACAACGTATTACAAAAAAAGTCATGCTATATATTCAGTTTTCACAAATTGATTACAATTTATTAAGAGCCAAATATAATGTAATCTAAATGTCCCAACTGTATCCGAGATATTGAATTTTTAAGTCTGAAAATGATGATTGTAGAAGATACAAACCGTAAACTAAGCATATTTGTAATGATGTTACGATCTTGCTAATGGAGACTTTTGCATTTTTATTTAGTCAACTGATGATGACAAGATATTCATTATTAGGGTTTTCACAAGCAGTATGGAATTCTGATGTGTCGTATTTTCAATTTGTAATCTGTATATAATGCACAATGTATGGTGTATGAACAATATTTGTGTGACATTTATTTTATGTGTTTATCTTTCAATTCTACTTGATAATAACTATTGGCATTTAAAAAATAATACTCTTGCTTAAGAAAAAGAAAAATTAAAAGAAAACCTTGACACAATTTTTGCATTTGACATAATTTTAATAACATTAGACCGTGACTTATAAGATCGATGTAAAAAAATAATGCAAATGTATATATTATGTATAAGAAAATCCTATTTATTTTTACAAACTATAAACTTTAATCGGTGTATTTAATCTGTCAAAAGTTAGTACACTTTATATTTTTATTAGATTCAGTTTGGAAAATAAATTTTATTCGGTTTGTTAATAGTGTTGTTACTGTATTCAAATTTAGAAAAATGCAGTGTAGTGTATTCAAGTAAATGAACACACTATTTATTCAACTTTAATTTAATCAAAATGATCATAATGTTTTAATTCATCCTAAAGATGATGTCGTCTATATATAAATGTGAATACAAAATATTTAATTTGTCCGAGTTAAATTCAATATATTTAATTTTTAAAAAATGATGTATATGTATATAACAATTGCAAAAACTGAAAGCGTATTAAGAAAAATCGGATACACTGTATTTAGACTTGGCCGATTTGAACATAGCCAATTTATTTTTCTCATTGATATTTACAACATATTTCAAAGAATAGAATATAATATATTCAGTTTTCACAAATCGATTACAATTTATTTTGAATTGAATATACTGTAATCTAAATGTCCTAACCGTGTACGAGTTGTTGAATTTTTAAGTTTGATAACGACAATTGTGTAAGATATAAACTGTAGCCTAAGCACATTTGCAATGATGTTACTTTTTCGATCGGGGTATACTATCATCCTCGTTTGAAGAACCAACTGCCTAAGGAAATGTGATAAGATTTGGTTGTGATTTCCTCTCCTTAGCCAAGAAAAATACATATCATTACCCTTATTAATGAAACTGATCTTATCTGTATTTCTCTTCATAACCTAATGCTCTATACTGTCCATGTCATTTATGAGTAATCATTAGGGGGTTAGTGTTAGTACTCATATCTCCAAAAAAGGTAACAACATGGTAGGGAACCTGTATTAAATGAAAGTAGTCTTAGTGTTTTATGCCTCTATCTTCATTGACATTGCCCAAGAATTTCCATTTTTCTTACTTGAATCCAGTCTAATGGATAATTTATTCAGCATTATAGTGACGTGGGTTGAGCTTCACTTTGGCAAGTTTGTAAGTTTGTTAGCCAATGGTTTTTTATGATTATTCTTAAAGTATACTCGTTCTTATCAATATTCTTCATAACTGTAAAATTATTTTTTAGCCTCTTTCATCTTCACTTAAATTGTACTATTGCATGATACAATTAATTAATCATATATATTTTTTATTTTTAGATGATATCGCAGAGATTCATCAAAGACCAAGATTATGTGTTTAGGGTTGAATCTTGCCTAATCACATCAAACAATCAACTTTGGCCAATGACACATGACCAAGGCTACAACAATGATATATTAAATGATGACAAATCTGACTTTATTTACTCTAATAATGTAAAAGAGAATGACGTTCTTGTTTTTACACATAAAGGAAGCCATATGTTCTACGCCAATGTCGTGGATATGATGGATGAGTAGCTACACTATGCTTTTATAGAAGAAGAACAATTCTTGGCGTGGTTTAAAAATAGCAATATAAGAAATGACGTGCATTAGAAGTTTAGCATTGCCTGTACAAATTTCGATTAGAATTTCATATTGGTACGTGTCTACACCTTTCATGTTTGACTATTTTCATACACTTATCTTTTCACAAATTAATTTCACATACAATACATCCTTTAATGGGTAATGAAGCTGGTGATAACATTGGTAAAGAAGAGCATGATGTTAAAATAAAAAAGTTGAGACTACGTGGCAACAAGAGGGAGAGGGAAAGAACTCACATTATTAAATATTTTTACAAGAAATTTCAAATGTAAATGAGAAAGGGATGTTATATGCAATCAGGTTTTTGTCGCGAATGGAACAACATAACTAAAGTTTACTGTATGGTTCAAGGCGATGTAATCACCTTTATCTAGTTAGCTTACGATCCTTTTTTTTATTTTACTTCTATATTACTAAAAATGTGGTGATCATACACTAACTTTCATTTATAATATTGTAAGTATAAATTAATCACATCAAACTACTCTAGTCAGCTTACAATCCTTTTTATTTTACTTCTACATTACTAGAGATGGAGTGATCATACATTGGTTTTCGTTTATAATATTGTAAGTATAAATTAATTGCATCAAACTACTTTTTTTTTGCGCATATATATATATATATATATATATATTTCTATATAAAAATTTTGAAGGGAAATGTGATTTTTTTAGGGATCAATTAGACACATAATTATGGCCCAAAATTTGATTATAATTGTTTGTTATGTTTCTTGTCCGCTTTTGTATGTGATTATGCATAAGTCATGTAATAATATATTCAATATTGCAAATTAAGGACATTGATATTTATATTGCTTAAGTTTAATCTCCACAAAATGAAATTAATAACTCACTAATTAATTGAATATTCATATTCTCAACAATCCAAAAAAAAAATAAATTTAACAATTAGCATTGCCATATGAGAAGATCAGAATAGAGTTGGGGAGGTGTTTAATGCAAAAGCAATACCATACTCTTCCTCCTCATAAAATAAAATGAACTCTATTGTGTCAAGAACACGTACTCCCATCGCAATTGTAACCGCATTAAAGCCAACGTCAAAGTACCCTCCCACGACTTCATCATCCAATCCCAACAAAGGAGTATACTCCACTGGCCAGTACCATGTTCTCACCCTTCACCAATCTGCACAGCCCTTTTTCCTCTTGCGTAAGCATTTTGTAAAATGAGTTGGGATAAACTGCGTTTAAATGATGGCATTTAAATGGTCAATGAAAAATAATTATATCAACTATATATCGAACACAAAAAATATAAAAAATATTTTACTTCAAACCCTAAATAAATTTTACCATTTTGAATAGCAACTCATGCTAAGTTATCATCATATTAAAAGTCTTAATGTTGTCTCCAATGGTAGAATTTCTCAGCTAAGCTGCATTATCTTGAAAGATCGCATCCTCGGGTGGCCTACCATACTCTATTTGATTGTCAAACTCATAAAATATTCGCATCTTAAATCCGATTGGATTGAACTTGTACATCATAACCCTTATAGGTTACCTTAGGGAGTAATAACTTTGTATACGCTCAATACATTCTAAAATGTAGTGTAGATCATTTCCTTCTTCATATACTATCTTGACTTTGAATAAATGGAATGGCTTCTCACTAACTCGAATAATAATGTACTCATTCAATGAAAGCCTTAAATCCATAATTGAAAGGATTGCGATTAAGTAGAATAAGAAAAAATTACTAATTAAAAACCCTGTTCAATATAAACATTAAGGTAGTGACTTACCCATGAGTCAACTTGATGAATGATTGTTATGATGAATGTCTCTCGTTGCCTGTAGCTCCTAATGTCAGCCATGCCCCGGCAATATGTTATATTGCTTGTTCATAATAATGAAAGGTGATACTAGTCGGAGATTGTGAACTTATAGGAAGTGACACGATGCACCTCTCTCCACCAAAAGTCTTGTTCATAAAAGGCAACCTTTAGTGAGAAACTGAATAGACGATGTAATCATGGAAATTGAATAGATGGTTGAATAAAGTTCTTGAATTACAAATAGTTGGTAGAGATGGAAGTAGCCTTTTTGTGAACGTGTCATTTGATGAATAAATTAGGATGTAAATTAACAAATAAAAAATACTAAAATATATTTGTATAGTTGTAAGTCATATTTTTAGGTTTATTTATGTATTTTAATTCGAGATAGTTTGTCTTAATTTTGGTTTTGCATTTTCTAACTTAGCCTTTGCTAATTTTATTTTTTTAAATTACAAAAATGTCATTTTTTTACTCTCTACAATTTAAACCTATTTGTCAAATAAGTTGTACATCTAACCGTCATACTCTCGGTTTCTCACTTACTAACTCTTTAAAACTGTGCTATCTCTCTGTCTCTCTTTGCTAATAGTTTCCATCATACATCTCGCATTCTTAACCCATTATATATTGCGTTCGTGTCTCTCTTTTCTCATCGACGTCGGATATCTCATAAAAATCCTCTCTCCAAATACGGTTTTACTATAGATACGGGTGGTGTCCATATTTTGCCATTTCATTACTTCTTTAGATCTAAGGTTTCTCTCAATGTGATTTTTAGATAATAAATTTGATTTATCGATATTTTTTTAAATGATTTTTTTTAGTGTGTATGTGTGTGTGTATATATATAACTTTTTTTTTACCTTACCTTGGGTTTGGGTGTTATGCTTGTTTTATTCATTTTATAAATTTATTCTCCTATTTTGAACAAGTGAATTATTAACACTATCAATTTTTTTACTTTCTAAATAGTCCAATTGTTTCATCAGAAGTGAATACATTATAATTGACTTAAACAAAATACATTGTATTCAGTTTTAGCGAAACAATCCTTTGTAAATTATTTATTAAAACGTTTGGATACATTCTTAAATAGATTGTATTTGGTCAATTGAATATATTTGATTATCATAAAGGTGAATACAATGGATTCAATTTGTTAAACTTGAAAAGTACATATTTTTTCATCACTGTAATTTTAAAATCTTATTTTAATTTTCCATTTTTTGTTATATTTTATACCAAGTAACTTATATTTGTTTTGGAATTATAATTTATTTCTTTTCCATTCGCTGATATGCTCTTAACAAACTAGAAGTTATCGTTATCTTGTTATTCTTAACTATTATATTATGCTGTATCTTCATAGATATCAAGTACAATGATTGATCAAAGTTGCTAAAAATGAAGGTATAATTTTAATTTGCTATGTATATATTAAATGTTTGGCACTAATATTGCTTTTATAATGTTGTTATTCTTTTTAATAATTTTTATTTTTTAAAATATTTTGACGTTTATCATTGACATATGTTGTGCATATTATTATTAGGTTAGGGATTTATATTTTTGTGAGAATGATCATTTCGAAAGCTTTTGCATAGATTTTGATGTAATTTCATCAATTAAAGAGAAGTTGAATAAAAAATAAATAAGCATGTTTAAACATACCTGTTTTGGTTACTTTTTGGACATGCCAAAAGTTGCTAGTCAAGGAAAACTCATTCATTCACAATTGCTGAATAAAGTTCATAATGATAAAGGGTAGGAATTATAGGTGAATGTGAATGGTGTGGTGTTAAAGTTTGGATTTGAAGAATTTTCAGTTGTTATTGGTTTGAAGTGTAGGGGAGACTTCAACAAACGTAATTTTAAAAAAAAGATGGTATTGAGTTTATTGAGAAATATTTTTGGGAAAAAAAGATAGCAAGGGATTTAATAACACATAAGTTTTTGAGTGAAAAATGGAAATCTACTGTGGATGGGGTTAAATTAGCCATACTCTTTTTTGTTAACAGCTTCCTTCTGGTGGGCGTAGGTGGTAGGTTGCTAAGGAAAGAAGTTATTGTTATTGTAGTGGACTATATATATATATATATATATATATAAAGAGAGAGAGAGAGAGAGAGAGTTTATGTATGAACCGTGATGGTTGGAGTTTCAAAACTTTTTGCAATTCATTCTTCAAATGTGTAAAATCCAAAAATAGTTAATACCACTCAGGTAATTCTTGTACTCAAGACTTAATGTATCCTTTCATATATTAAATTTAAAACCAATTTCTTAAACTAACTTTTTAAATTTCAATAGGCTTTTGTTCATAGTTCTTTTAAAGAAATAAAAGAAAATAGAAGAAGCAGAACCTAAACACCATGGTCATGTACATACAAAAGTGCAAGAAATGCATATTAATGAACATGACCATTGTAAAGTAGAAGGAAACATTCATCCATTTAATAGTAGCATTGAAGGAGACCTTGATATTTAGAAACTAACAGAATTCAATGCCTAGGTTGAATTTGGCATTATCTCTAAAAAGATAGCTAGATAAATTGATGTACACTTTTGATATTGATATTGCATCTTCAGTTTGTTTATGGTTGTGCATTTGTAATATGTTTAATTTATTTTTTAATGTTTTTTTAGGAGAGTTAAAGACAAGGTATATAATGCCAAATTTAGATTTTTGGATGAACCTTTTGATTTTCATATTGAAATAGTTAGAGATAAGATTTGGTGGTATACTTTGGTATATCCTAGAGAGTGTATCACAAATTCGGTATGTTTACTTAACCATTAGAAGTGTATAATGTAATGTATTCAATTTTGTTAAGAAATGAAAATAGTGTAATCTAAATATTGAATACATTGTATTCATTTAACTCTTAACACTATAACTTATATATACTTATTCATTGTAGCATTTGGATGTAACTTTCTATTATCTAAGAAATACGAAAGGCTTGATAGGAGTATACACTATTCTTTTACAATAATCGAGAGCCAGTAATATGCCCATAAAATTCTAAAAGAAAACCCTATAAACCTAACATTTGTAAAGTTTCAACATGTGGTATCTCAGTATATTTTAGGGGGAATGATGCGGAGTAATAAACCATGGTTGGAAGTTGACCACATATTTTTTCCCATAAATGTATAGGGTTTCCATTGAATATTGGGCAGGCTGTTCTTAAAGGAAAGGTAAATTTTTATCTATGATTCTTTGCATTCATGAAATAAGAAATCGGTCATTCACAAAGTGGTGACAACATACAATGAAATTATTACTCATTTTTAAAGTCTTCTTGATTTTTGGAAGGGACGAAATGATATAGAGGATGTTCAAAATAAAGAAGGTAAACATCTGATCGGCATTGTGTATGATGCAAATCTTCCCACATAATAAAATAGGTATTTGTGATACATGTTAGTGTAAGCCCTAGCCCCAATACATTGTAACGAAACACTTGAAATTAATAAAATGAGGCATTTGTTTTATCCGTTGTATTCCTATGCATATCAATTGATAAAACTATCCAAGAGTGTTGTTTCGGTTTAAGTTATCATGTGTGAGGCACATGGATTGTAAGACCTTGAAACAAATGAGACATCATTCTAAATATCCCTAGTCAGTCATTGTTATGGGAATAACAAATGAATTAAGACTAGTATGCTCTCTCTGATCTTATGAGTTCTGTCTTACGGATCATTAGGACAAGAGTGTCAATCAGAGATCATAGATACATGTTAAAGAACATGGTATCTGGATTCGATCCGCTCATGAGAACACTACATGGTACAAGTCATAAGTGTTTCTCATATGCAAGTTTTGTATCGGAGTTCTTAGACCTGAAATCTCTATGAAACTCTTTATGAATTACTGTGTACTTTGACATATACCTAACGTGCTCGTAACAGAGTGACAAGTACGGGTATGATTGGGTATGCACTGATTCATGTTAGAGAGCATGAGAGAAGTGAAGGGATTACCCCTCTCGATAAGAGAGAAAAATATCACCGGCCACTTGATCAGTGAACTGAGAAGTGTATGGCCATACCGAGATGAAATAATGAGTAATCATTATTTATCTGAGAGTTCAGTGTCACTGAAATATCAAGAAATGAATTAATGTATATAAGGATGACTAGTTCCATGCCTTATATTAATTCTGATATTTATGGGTAAGAGACTATGCGAAATTGCACTAGGTCACCAAATGCCATATGCATTTTCATTTAATTTGGAATGCTATAATATCTTGCTAGAGAATATATATAGCCTTTGAATTAATTTATTAATTCATTGCCAACATTAAATGGACCTATAGGATCGCACACAAAGCATTGGGCTTAAAATATTTAAATTAAGTATTGGACATTAATTTGGGCTTTTAATTAAAGTCAAATTAATGTATGTAATGGGTTATAATATTGCTATTGGGCTTTGGTCCATGAGAGAGAGAAATTCAGCCCATAAGGTTTAATTTCAATTAATTAATTATCTTGTGTTAATTAAGTTAATTGAATATTAAAGCCTAAAGGAATTTAAATTAAATTAAATCACTTATATATTTAATGATGTGGCCGAAATTCCAAGAGGGAAATCAAGGAATTTCGGCACATGCTATATATTTAAATTAAGTGATTTCATTTATTTAAATGTCTTATGTTTTATTTCAAATTTGAATTTAAATTCAAATGAGTTTAATTCAAAATATATTACTTATCTTTAGGAAGTGATAGAGTTTGAATTAATTATCTTAGGATAGTTGAATTCAGATTAATGACTTGCCAAAGGATAAGCATATATATTAAAATAAATAAAACCCTAAACCTAATTTTTTTGTGTCATGAATAGTAACTCGTGAATAGTAACTCGTGAATAGTGACTCTCTCTCTTAATTCTTTTGTTCAATTTTTCACAAGGAGAAAGGATTGTTCCTCATTCTCTTGTGTTATTGAGCAGTAATAGTAATCTAAAGAAGTACAAAATCAAGTTTTGTAGCTTCAAACTATAACCCTTACACAATACCGAAAAAGAGATCTAGCAATCTCGTTTTTAAGCCGACGGTGTAATTGTGTGTGTGAGAATAGAGGGAGTAGCGCAAAAGGCTATTCCTTGGCATTGGTGATCGAGATCTAAGGCGGACAAAGCCATCTTTGTTGCTGGTCATCATCGGAAAAAAAGTTTTAAAAGGCATCAAAAGTTGTAAGTTCGATAACCCTAAAATTGCATGTTTCGATTCTATCTTTGGATATGTATGGTATGTATGATAAAATTTTTATTTTTCCGCTGTGCTATCATGATTATCATACCATTGACATATTCCATCAATACATATCTTTAACACTGATTGTTCATATTTTGTATTAATAGTTCATGGAATAGAAATTATATTGACATTTTTTTTATTTTAGTGACTGCAAAATTTATGTAGCTTCTTTTTTTGAATATTTAATCGAAGGAAAGATAATTCCAATGAAGTTGGATGTAAATAATTATAGGAGGAGATTAGGCCTTTTATTTTATCTATATGGAAGGGATAAGCGAAAAGGAATAATTGAAAGTGATAATGAAGATGATAATCCTAGAAATACGAAAAGGATTGAAAAGGCTATTTAGCTATGAATAAAGTCATGCTCCAAATAGAAATATAATAGGTACATGCTTATATATGAACAAATATTGTGTTATATATATGTACAAATATTGTGCATGTAGTTTTTTTTATTATTATATAAATTTATAACCCATAGAATGATGTCTATCTTTGCAACTATAATTTTGGTGATATTGATATCTAGCTAATGTATTGATAGGCTGGATCCATAAAAGCTAAATATACACCAAAACTTATACAATGTAAATAAAGGCATAATAAATCTGAATACATTGTTTTTTGTATCTAAATTTTTTTTATAATATGCATATTAAATATATTGTCTTAAGTTAGCGAGAAACTGAATATAATTTTCAACCTATATAATGATGTCTGTCTTTGTAATTATAATTTTGGTGATATTTATGTCCAACTAATGTATTGATAGGCTAGATCCAAAACAAGCTAAATATACTGCAAAACTTCATACAACATAAAAAAAAGGCATAACAAATTTTAATACATTATTTTCTGCATCTAAATTTTTTTTTATAATATGCATATTGAATATATTGTCTTAAGTTAGTGAGAAACTAAATACAATTTTAACTCGTATAATAATGTCTGTTTTTGAAACTATAATTTTGGTGATATTGATGTCTAGCTAATGTATTGACAGGTTGAATCCAATAAAAGCTAAATATACTGCAAAATTGAATATAGCAAAAATAATGGCATAACAAATCTAAATCCATTATTTTTTGTATTTAAATTTTTTTATAATATACATATTGAATATATTGTATTAAGTTAGTGAGAAACTAAATACAATATATAACCGTATAATGATGTCTATCTTTGCAACTATAATTTTGGTGATATTGATGTTCAGCTTATGTATTGATAAGCTGGATCCAAAAAAAGCTAAATATATTGTAAAACTTAATACAACATAAACAATGGCATAACAAATCTGAATATATTGTTTTATGTATCTATTTTTTTATAATATGCATATTGAATATATTGTATTAAGTTAGCAACAAACTGAATACAATTTATAACCCATATAATTATGTCCATCTTTGTATCTATAATTTTGGTGATATTGATGTCCAACTAATGTATTGACAGGTTGGATCTAAAAAAACACTAAATGTAATGTAAAACTTAATACAATGTAAACAAATGCATAACAAATCTGAATACATTATTTTTGTATCTAGATTTTTTATAATATGCATGTTGAATATATTGTCTTAAGTTAGCGAGAAACCGACTACAATGTATTTGCCTTTCTGCATATTGTATTTACTTAATTGTAACCCACTATAGTCACTCCAAAATAAGTTAAATAACATCCTATAAATTAACCATACTCACCTATATACTATGTATCTTTAAATTTGCATATCAAAATTAAATTTTATGTGCTTGTTCTCATGTAATGTGGTGCAATTGAAAATGAAAAATAATGACATAAATAACATAAATTTGATTAAAGACAAAGAAATTAAAATTTAAATATTAAATTATTTAAAAATAAAAATTAGAACTGAATTGCCACAAACAACATGGCAACATTAAAGATCGAGACTGAGTTGGCTTGGTGTTTGATGCAAAAACCACAGTATACTCATCCACATCATAAAATAATATAAATTCCATTGTGTCACAAAAATGCACCCCAAACCCAGCTCTAAATATACTAAAGCCGGCATCGAAGCATCCACTAAGAACTTCATCGTCTAATCCTAATATAGCAGTATACTCCACCAACCAGTACTAGTTTATCTCCATCCACTACATTTGCATAACTTTTTTTCCTCATGCTTAGGTATTTTGCAAAATGGGTTTGGCATAAACTGCTTTTAAATGATGGCATTTTAATGATTAATTATGAAAAATAATTATATCTACAATATATCGAACAAAAATAATATAGGAAATATTTAACTTACAACCCTAAATAAAATTTACCATCCTAGATAGCCACTCGAACTTAGTTATCTTCAAATGAAATTTCTCAATGTTGTCCCTAAATGTAGAATTTCTTAGTGAGGTTATATTGTCTTTAAAGATTACATCATTGGGTGGCCTACCGTAGTCTATTTCATTTTCAGACTCATGCTAAATTCAAATCTTAAATCCGAATGGATTGAACTCATGCATCTTAACCCTCATAGGGTACACCAGGGAGTAATGACGTTGTATTCATTGGATACCTTCTGAAATTTAGTGATGATCTTCCCTTTGTTGGTATACTATCCTAACTTTAAATAAATGGAATAGCTTTTCACCAACTCGAATAGTAATGTATTCATTCAATGGCTGCCTTAAAGCATGGATTGCTCGATTTGGATGTCTCTACAAAGTACAAGCATTTGATTTTATTTTAATATATAGAAGAATTCATAGTTTGTTTGTTTGCGAATGAAATTAAAAAAAGAAAAGAAAAGAAAAGGAATCAGTAAAAGTGTTGTTCAATACAAGGGTAACGTGAAGGAAAAAAGGCATAAACTTACCCATGATTCTCTCGGACAATCAAGGGTTAACCAAAATATGTCACCTTGCATTGGATTCCTTCTAAGGTCCTCTATGCCTTACAATATGTTATTTAGAGACCCAAGATAAGAATAGAAGTTGAGTGTGGGAAGAGTAAAAAGTTAGTTTATGGGAGATACTTAATAGACGGATAAATGTGGGAAAAGGAAACTGAATAATTGAATAATTACAAAATGTTGAAAGAGATGGAAGTAGAGTAGCTTTTTTATACACATGGAATTTGATTAATAAAAAGATATTCAAATTAATAAATAAATAATAATAAAATAAATTTGTATTGTTATTGCTCATATTTTGCTTCATTATGTACTAAAATTTGACATTTTGTCCTAATTTTTGCATATTTATTTACCAACTTAGCCCCTTTATAATTTATATATATTTTTAAATTGTTTAAGTTACATAAATATCCCTTGGTGTCTCTGACAATTTGAACCCATATATAAAAAAGATTGTGATAATGGTGATTTATATGGTATTTTTAATATATTTTTAGGTATTTAATTAGGTTAATTTTGTGTTAATTAGGTTAGATTTGAGTTTAATTGGTTAATTTTATGTTTTTGGAGTTAATTGTAAATTTTGGTGTTTTTCAAGGTTAATTTGCAAGAAAAATGACTTAATTGTAAAAGGCAAGAAAATTATGGGCCAAAACTGTGAATTTGGAAATTTGATGCAAGCGTGAGGTCCAGAAGTTCTTTACATGACCATGTTATTAATATGAAGAAAGGAACCCGTGGCCATGTGAAGTGAGTAGTGAATGTTACATGGCCAAGTGAAAGGAAATAAACAAGAATCAAAGAGGACCCATGCCCATGTGATTCTCTTCAAAGGAGAACACATGGCCACGTGAAGAAAGAAGCAAGAACAACACATGGCCATGTGCAATTTTACAAAGGAAAACACATGGCCACGTGTAGACTCTCCCATGAAGCGAAGGATTTGCGATTTTTTCAATTTAAGAAGGATTCTCTTCCTACTCCAAATTGGGAAGTTTGGAAAGCTTCTACAACATATTTTGCCTATAAATAGACAACTCTAAACACCAAAAAGAAGGGAATGAAGTAGAAAATCAATTAGAATCAATTAGTAGAGTTCTTTAGTTTTAGTTTTACTATGTTTTTTTAGTTTTTCAGTTTTATTTTTCTTTTCAACTTTGTTTTAGTTTTTAAATATGTTTAGTAAATAGTTTTTCTTCTTTTGCTAATGGATTCTTGAAAACTTATATTTTCATTATTATGACTTTATTTTGAGCTTAATTTCAATATCGGTTGATTATTTCTTGGTTTTAAGCATATTATTATCTTTTATTGTGTTGAGATTGATTATTGGTTTATTGAATACATAACTAAAAATTGGTTTTGACATAGTTAATGATTTGCATGTTCTTGGGTTAACTCTTTAATGTTTATGCATGATTATTATCCAAAATATGAGATAATTATGTGTTAATTTTATTGATTACTACTAAAAGAGAAGGAACTAAGAATAAATTGAAGTTGAATTACTTGAAAAAGACTTCAATGAATATTTAGGAAGTTAAAACTATATTTTCATGTTAAATATTAGATTTGTCTATGAGTTTAATACTAAGAATGATATATTTGAATAAAGATATCTTGCTTTACTACTAGTTTTTTCATAATCACTGGTGTTTTTATTAAATTTAAGTCATTACAATGAAAGTTAAGGTGGATAGTTCCTTTAGCAAGAGAATTTCAGTTATTGTTTTATTTTTAATTCATGTTAATTTAATTTTAGCTTTTGTTTTATTTCATTGTTTATTTTGTTTAATTTTTGCTTTTAAATCAAAAACATTTGGGAAACAATCTCGGATTAATTTAATTCATACATAGATATTATTCTTAGCAATCCATGTTCCCTTGGGTACGATATTTTGAGGTCTTAATCTATATTTTTCTTTATTACTAGCCGATCTAGTACACTTGCTAGACACCGGTCAGATTGTATATCTAACCGTCCAAGCCTCTGTTTCTCACTTACTCTATTTCTAGGAAATTTTAATCTCCCTCATTCTATCATTGCTAATCGTTAGTGTCATTTATCTCATTTGCTAAACCCCCCTCTATTTTTTCATAAATAATCTCTTGCGACTATTGGTTTCATTGTCGTCATACCGGTAGTAGGAATATTTTGCTGTTTTAGCACATTAGTAGATCCAAGATTGCTCTCAATGTAATTTTATACTATACATTTGATTTATTGTTTTTTAAAATGTATAATTTTTTGAACAATTGTTTTTTTATTTTCAAAAATTGCCTTGGGTTAGGGTGTTATTCTTGTTATATTCATTTTTATAGATTTCTTCTCATGGGTTGAACAAGTGTATTATTAACTTTATCTATTTTTTCTTTCTAACTTTGAAATATGATGTACCAAAATTGAATACAATGAATTGCAAAACTGAATACATTGTATTATATTTTTGAAAACAAATCTAAATGCAATATATTAACTAAACTGTACACATCATATAGTTAACATTTACTACATTATATTCACTATTGTCTACACAAATTGAATATAATGTGAATAGATCTAATTAAGCAAACTGAATACATTTCATAAAAGTGAATATAATTCCTTAAATTTGTTTTACTTGAAGCATTTATATTTTTCATCGATCTGATAATTTTGCAATCTTATATATAATTTTCGTTATTCATTTTATTATAGATTTTTTAACCATCCTTTGTTTTGTTATTATATCTTTTGGCATTCACTAATTTGCTCATATCAAAATCTAAGTTATCATAAAATGTATGACATTGACTTTGATAATACACTGCATCTTTAACAGATAATGAGAAAATTGATTCAGCTAGTACGAAAAATGAAGGTATTTTTTTGTTGTGTATTTCTTAAATAGATATTTGCACTTACATTGACCTTAAAATGATGTTATTTTTAAAGTGTTTTTTATCTAATATTTTAAGGATTAACATTGTTATATGCTGTGTATTTTATAATCAAGGTAGGGATTTATACCAAGTTAACAAAGATTATGATGTAAGCAAAGTGAACCTTTGCATAGATTTTGAAGCAATTTTAACGATTAAAGCGAAGTTGAATAAAAATCAAATAAGAATGTTCAAAGAAACCTATTTTGGTTACTTTTTGGACATTCCCAAGTTTGTTGGTCAAAGGAGACTCATTCATTCACTATTGCTGAGACGAGTTGTTAATGATAACAGGCAACAATTGTAGGTAAAGGTGAATGGCATAATGTTAAAGTTTAGATTACCATAATTTTCCTATGTAACTGGTTTGAAGTGTGAAGGAGACTTCAATTAAAAAAAAGTTTTGTAATGATGGTGTTGAGTTTATTAATAATTATTTTGGAGGAAATAAGAAGGTCATGAGGGATTTAGTTAAAGATATTTTTTTAAAGGGAAAATGCGAGTCTGATGAGGACGGGGTGAAATTGGCCATACTCTTTTTTATTCATAACTTTCTTATGGCAGCTGTTGGGTGTAGGTGGGTAAAGATAGAGGATATTGCAATTGTTGATAGGGAATTATGCAATGAATATCCTTGGGGTTGGGATGTTTTTAACATGACAATCTAAAGTTTTTAGGGAAGTCTTTGTAATGGGATACCCTTGTCCTATAGGTTGAGAGGATCTCCACTGGCTTTTACAGCTTGGTTCTTCAAATATTGTTCTAAAGTTGATAAGAGGTTTGCTGAGGATTATGAAGACAAGCTACCCAAAATCTTGAGATGGAAAATAAAAAATTATTCACATTGGAGGAGTTTGAACAAATACTCGTTCAATCGAGAGGTAGCTTGCTTGACTTATTTGTAATTTGTTATTTTTTGGTGTTATGATATTTGTTTAAATTTCATTTTATTTTCATTAAATTTTGTATAAACAAACACTGCAAACATTTTCTATACAATGTTAAGCCTTTGCACATACCTAATACAATGTATTCAATTTTGTAAATAATTCTTTCCATGCTAAGGCCAAAAACCTGAATGCAATGTATTTAGAAAACTAATTACAATGCATTCATGATTCCAAAGTGATTACATTATATTCAATCATAGAAAATCTCACTACATTGTATTTAGATAGAAAAAAATACTTTATCTTACACTTGTGCGATATGAATATTGTTTATTCAAATTACTGAATACAATATGTTATGTTTTTGAAAGAACTGAATATCATTTATTTATAAAAGTAAATAAATCATATTCACTTGGCCAAATTCAATAAATTTATTAACAAATAAGAATCCAATTGACACATTTACCTCAAATTTTAATACATTGTATGTATAAATTTGATATATAGTTTATATATTTTTTCATATTGGTAAATTATTAATTGACCTTTTTTTCACTATTTATCATGTGTTTTAGTTGGTGGTACAAAATATTTTCCCCCTGTCCAGCAAATCCAAGGAAAAAATGATGATCATAGTTTGATGGATATTGTGGTTAAAGAAGTTTCTGACGAGGAAGGAATTGAGGCCATGTACTTAAATGAACACTAAAATGACGAGCATAAGGATGAACATATCACAACTCCTATTGCATCTACTCACCTGATGCCTCATCCAAATGATGAAGCAGGAAGCACTAAAAATTTCAAACAGAATAAACCTATTGCTAAAATGATGAAAAAGCTGCAATTACTATCTAAAAAGCAATTGGAAATGATGAAGGATATCTCAAGTATTAAAAAGGATATTGATACTGTTAAAGAAGATATTTCCACTGTCGAATCTGATGTTTCAACTATGATGGTTGAAATGTCAAAATTGATTGTAGCTCTTTATGTAAATCCATAAAATCCATAATCTGTTGATACCATAAAGGCAATTTTTTTGCTCATTAGGTGATGTATGCTTTATTAGATTAAATATAAAGCCATTATTTTTACATATAATTTTAAATGTCATTAGGGTACTGTGTCGACTTCCACAATCGAAACAAAAGAAACCGTTGCAAATGAAGATTATGAACATGATGGTGATCACGATCATTATGATAAAGAGGGAGGCTCCATAAATGCAAATTTTAATAAAATGTAAGCTTTATGTTTATTATTTGTTACTTAAGTGTTTTTTAAGTTCAGTACATGGCATATGATACGAGTAGTTAGTGCTTTTTTGGATACAACTAAGTTTATTTTGTATGCTCATTACATAATGTATGCTTTCTTAGATTAAGTCAAAACCATTATTTTAACCTATAATTTTAAATTTCATTAAGGTATTGTGTCGACTTCCTCTGAAAAAGCAAAAGAAAATTTTGCTAATAAAGATCATGAACATTATGGTGATCTATTTATGGAGAAACAAGATAAACAAATACATCAAGATCAACATAAAAAGGTGAAAGATTCCACTGAAGCAAATTTTAATAAAACTGTAAGTTTTATATTCATCGAATTTTTTCTTAACTATTTTTTAAGTTCATTACATTGTATATGATATGAGTAGTTAGTGCTTTTTTGATACGACTAAAGTAATTTCTTGTGCTCATTAGATAACGTATGCTTTCTCAAATTAAAAATGAAGCCGTTGTGTTAACCTATGTATTTAAATGTCATTAGGGTGCTATATTGACTTCATCATAAGAACTAAAAGAAAGTATTGCCAATAAAGCTCATGAACATCGTGCTGATCTATTTAAAGAAGAATAGGAAATGTAGATTGATCAAGATTAGCATGATAAAGAGAGAGGCTCCATAAATGCAAATTTTAATATAACTGTAAGTTTTATATTTATCATTTTATACATAAATGTTTTTAAAGTTCATTACAATGCATATGGTATGATTATTTAGTGTTTTTTTAATACAACTAAAGTTTTTTAATTTTTTTTTCATGGTTTGTGTGAAATTTTTTGAAGGATGAATTGGGAACCGAACCAAGGACAGATTCATTCTCAAGATACAAGTGCAAAGGGGTTGTAGAAAGAAAGGATCATCCTTTTAATATAAGCATTGAAAGACACCTTGATATAATGAAGTTAATAGAATTTGATGCCTAGGTTGACTATGGCATTATATCTAAAAAGACAGCTAGGTAAATTGGTGTATACTTTTGATATTCAGATTGTAGCTTAAGTTTGTTTATGTTTGTGTCATTGTAATTCGATTCACTTTTATAGTTTATATTTTTTTCTTTTTTAAAGGATAAAAATAAGGTCTATATTGCAAAATACAGACAATTGCAGTATCCTTTTGAATTTGGCATTGAAAGAGTTAAGGAAAAAATATAGTGGTATACATTGGTGTATCTTCAGAAAGAAATGACAAATTCGGTATGTATACTTAAACATTAGACGTGATGGACACAATGTATGTGATTTTGTAAAAATGGGAAGATGGTGTGTTCTTAATACAGAATACACTGTATTCACTTTTCGTACCACACTATATCTTATATTATATATTTTGTTTATTATTTTCAGCCCTTGGATGTGATTTTTTATTATTTAATGAAGAAAGGGAAACCTGATGGAAATGTACAATGTTTTTTCACGACAACAAACAGCCTATTTGACCAAATTGTCTAATTTATACATAAAATGTTAAAAAGAAAAAACCCTCGGGACACTTCATTTCTTACATTTTAACATGTGGTGTTTGAGTATATTATTGGAACTATGATGATGTGTAATAGACCATGGGTGGAATTTGATCATATCTTTTTCCCAATCAATGTTAAGGATTTCCACTGGATATTGGGTAGGTTGATATTGAAGGAAAGAAAATTTATTGTATATGACTCTTTGCATTCACCAATTAAGCAAACAATCATTCACGAAGTGGTGATAGCATACAATGTTGTAATTCTTTTATTTTTAAGTCTTGTTAGTTTTTGGAGCGGAATAAATGATATACAAGATGTTCATAATAAAGAAGGAAATCATCCCATTAACATCGAGTATGCTGAGAATCTCCCTACACAACAAAATAGGTATTTGTGATCCATTTATTTAAAATATTGAGTTCATATGTTGTATAAATATTTCATGAAATAGAACAATTAATTTAGATTATTTATATTTTTTGAGTGATTGCGGAGCTTATGTAGCAACATTTGCTGAATATTTAATAGAAGAGAAGACAATTCCATCAAAATTTGATGTAAAAAGTTATAAAAGAAGGCCAGGACTTTTGCTATATTTGTATGGAACGGATAATCAAAATGGAAGTATCTACAGTGATGATGGGATGATAATCCTAAAAATAGGAAGAGGAGGAAAAAGGAAAGAAATTTGCATTTAGATACAGCCACAGACCAATTAATTGGTATATGATAGATATTAAATTTTTTTGGGTAAATTAAATATGTACAAAACTTGTGTAGTTAATTATTTATACATGATTTAAACCCAGATGAGGATGTATAGCTTTGCAACAATTATTCCAATGTTATTGATGTCAATGTAATGTATTAAATGTTAGATTGAAAATAAAAAATTTGATGCAAAAATTTATTCATAGTATGGCAAGTCAAAACTATACAAAACTAAATACGTTATTGTTATCATAACTAAAACTAAATACGTTGTTGTTATCATAACTTAATACAATTTGCATGCTGAATACATTATAATAATTTTAAGTTATAGTGAATACAATGCATTGTCTTAACGCATATATATTGTAAAATAATATATACACTCACCAATTTATTAAATTACATCCTACTAATAAATCATTCACACATAAATCTAGCAAGACATTAAGTGTGCATATTATTACTAAGTTTATATGCTTATGCGCATAACATGTTATACAAGTGAAGATGGATAATAATGATACAACTAACATTGAGTTGATTAGAGACAAAGAAAATAAAATCTATATAATCAAATATTTACATATAAAAATAAAAATAAATATTCGATAAAGAAATATGGTTGAGAAATTGATGTAGATCATCAAACATCCAATTACATGTGGGAACACCCCCCCCCCCCCATCTACACACAAAAAGTAAAATAAATATAAATATAAATATATATATGCAAATTATAAAACAAGCAGTAGGCCACATTTGAGATCAATTGAAGTTGGGGATGGGTTTGTTGCAATAACAATAGTACACTTTTTTTAATCACAAAATGAAATGAACCTCATTGTGTAATATATATATATATATATATATATATATATATATATATATAAACATCCTAGATGTAACATCCATAAAAATGATGTTAAAAAATGTATTCACTAAGAATGTTGTCATTCTTGCCTAGCACATGAATATACTCAATCAGGACGTGAAAGAAGCCACCTATAACACAATCATTCTTTCTCAGCAAAGGAGTATAGTCAACTAACTAGAGCCATCTATACTCCATGCACCATATGTGCACAATATTTTGCATTAATAAGGTTTATGAGGGGAATATATATATATATATATATATATATATTTGCATGTTGAATTGAAGGGTTTTTTTCAACTTAAAATTGCATGGAGCGAGGGACTTACCCTTGCTATAGTTGGACGAATGAATCTTTTGAAGTATAGGTCATGTGGATTGTAGAATGAGTTATGATGCATGGCTTGCAATGTATTGTTTTGTTTGGGGTAATGAATAGAGGTTGATGGATGTGGGTAAAACTTGTCTTATAGCAATGAAAAGCTGCATCTATTCCTATCAAAAGCTAAATAAAAGATTTATCTATCCCTAAAAGTAGATTAGCCTTTTGTAGACATACAATAGATATTCATCTATAAATTTTAAAAATTAATTAAAAAAACTTTAGAAAATTTAAAAAAAAATTTAAAGATTATAAAAAATTAACGTTTGACCGAAATAGATACAATTTTGTGTTATTTGGCCAAACTGAATACACAATATTTTCGTTTTGTTGAAATTGAATACATTATATTTGCTTGTGTATTAGTGAATATAACAAACTCATTATATATTAATAGAATACATTGTATTCACTAAATTAAATAATGAATACAATTAATTAACGTTGTACAAAATTTAATTCATTGAATTAGATATGAATTAAATAATACATTATATTCACTTTTCGCGAAAATATTAATGAAAAGCATTAGAAAATTAAAAAAATTAAAGATTATAAAAAATAAAATTTTGACTGAAATGGATATAATTTTATTTTATTTGACAAACTGAATATACAATATTTTCATATTATTTAAATTGAATACAATATATTCACTCACTGCATTAGCTTATATAACTAATTCATTATACATTAACAGAATGCATTGTATTCACCAAAATAAATACTGAATACGGTGAATTAACATTGTACAAATTTTAATTCAATGCATTCAATTTGAATTAAATAATATATTATATTCACTTTTTCCGAAATATAGTGTGTTGACGTATATCGAATAAAATGAATACATATTTTTCACATTGGGTAGTGTGCTCTACTATCCAGAATGTAGTTTCGAAGATATCTCCAATGAAACTGTTATATTATTTGCTTATCGTCTAAGAGAATCTCAATTGAGTTTCAGTGTGTTCACCTAATTAAAAACTGAATATGGTGTATTAATGTTGTACAAAACTGAGTACAATGTATTCAATTTGATTTAAAAAAATACTATGTTTTCACTTTTTCTCAATCTGAATTAGTGTGTTAACATATACTAAATAAAATGAATACATATTTTTTACTGTGGGCAGTGTGCTATTTTGCCGTCAAAAATTAGTCAAAATGTTAATAACCATAAATTTAATGCAAAAGACCAGTTGGTGATGGGTTAATTTAATGAAAGTAAATGTCGAGAAAAGAAATTAAACTTGGTTAGGTGACCAATTTTATTGACATTCATGAATAACCATAGAGCACTTCAATTACTTACAACTGCCATTTGAGAAATGGTCAAATATATCTAATTTATGGGAATTGATAACTGAATATGTTACGCATATTACTGAATTTCCTAACATGAATTGACTGGAGCTTCCCATTCAAATATTTAAACAATTTTCAGTTATTTTATGGGAAAAAAATTATTGAAAATATCGAATCTTCACTATATGTACCCATCCATAAAGTGTATTGTTCGTACATTTAATTTGGCTTAAAGTTATTAAAAAGTTAACTCCACTATATTGTACATTCATTAAAAGACATATAATAATAATAATAATAATAATAATAATAATAATAATAATAATAATAATAATAATAATAATAATAATAATAATAATATAAAGCACGTAGAAGTCAAATTAAGGGTAAAATAATAAATGTGCAATTAAAATTTATCACAATTGTGAAATGTGTTCGTGTTGTTTTTATGAAAAATTGACTATCCACGTTCAAACATGCAATTCCCATGCAAACCCTAATGACATAGCACATTGGGGCCTAAATGGGATTGTTAGCTGCCTTAGGTTTTACTGCACGGTATTAAATTAATTAATTGTCCACATTGGGAAATGACTTACTGTATTCATTATATCGAGCATGCAAATAACAACAACCATTGGCGCATTTAGAGTACTACTACAGAGGAATATATATATATAAATTGAAAGAGACATTCATGGGGTTGAAATCCCCCCCTTGTATTAAATGTGAAATTCTAGCTCATCACCTCGGCGAATGTTCTCTTGAATGACAAATCTGTATAAATTTCTCTTCAGTATGCCCTTGTAAATATCCCTATTTGCATTAAAGTATGGCTTATACTTTATCTTATACCAAAAACCAGTTGTTGGGCCCCTAACTTTGATGTGCCTTTCCTTCCCACCAAGAACCTTGTCAACTATGCATATCGGCACATTCTGCATATGACAGTCATAAGCGAATCATAAGCGAACCATAAGTTAAAAAAAACCAGGCAATATCAATTGATGCGCATTGTATTGAAATTATTTTTGATTACGATACTAGTGACCTAGTCACAATCAACCAGGGCTATATTGAAGCCCCTCCTATCTTGATCTTCTTCAACCTCGTAATTGTCCATGTCAAAGAAGTCGGTGTCGAAATATGCTTAAAGCAATTGAACAAGAATATGTTAGACACATATTAATGATAATAAAAAAAATTAAATTACACTGTATTCAACCGATATACTAGTAATGAATTCATAATTCAGCCGATGATTCAACTCTAAATCTGCTTTACAGGTTGGAACAACTTTTCTATGCTCACCAAATAGTTCATCCAGTACGCTTTCATTGGACAATACTTTAATCACTTCTAGGGACTATACATTTATAATCATGTAAGTAAATCGTTATGATATTTGCCTTGATTTATTATAAAAAACAAACATAATTTTCTACAATCTTATTTAGTAAATATATGCATATATTTCTGCCCAAAAACATATAAGCCTAAGATAAAACATTTACACTTGAGATATGGTTTTCGTGTCAACGAAACCAAAAGTATTAAATAAATATAATTAAAAAATAATAAAAAAATCAAGGCAAACAACAAAAGTAAAAAGGTGTCCATAATCTTTACATGCCATATTTATTCAAAAACACATTTCAAATAAAAAAAATTGTTGCAAAAAAATAAAATAATAGCGTTCCTATGATATTAATATGCATCTTTCATAAAAAATAACAGAAAATAATAGACAGCATATAACAAATTACACATTGATATGAAAAATACTGTTTCAATGATCCAAACAAAAAGAACACGAAAATAAAAGAAACTAAGAAAATTATTAACAAAAAATCAAAAGATAAGAAAAATTAAAAAAAGACAAAAATAGGAGAGGAATCAAAACAGAGATACCGAGTTTTGTTATCTTACATCATCAGCTTATGGTGAGTGTGGGCCTTATGAACTCGCCATTTAGGAATGCAATGTGAAGGAATCTGAGAAAGAACAATCAAATATTATTTTGGAAGAATTTACACTATTGCCTGATAATTGAACCGACATCAAGGTTAAGTGTTAATATGGCTTGTAAATGGATCCTTCACTTTTCCATGCAAAATCATTTAAGACGCACGCCAATGACTACCCTTTAAATACAAATGGTCAGTTCAATCTAGTGTATTTATTATGGGAAAAGTTTGTACATTCTATTCAATTAATGAAACATATGAATACAATATATTCACTTTGCAAATGAATACATCAACATCTAAATACAGTGCTTCCACATTTAGTAAAATTGAATACATTATATTTAATTTTGGAAAATTTGAATACATCATATTCTATTTTGGAAACTCCGAATAAATTACATTCACTATAGGCCTATACTGAATACAGTGTGTTACCTTTGGATCAATCTGCATACAATGCATTCACTTTGGTACTTCTTAATTCAATGTATTCATTTTGGGAAAAATAATTTAATTGCATTCACTTTGGCATGCATAATTCAACCATTTAACATATGTCAAACTAAATCATATGTGTTGATATTTCAAAAAAAAATTACGTGTATTGATTTTGAGTCAAACTGAATACACTGTATTGTACTTCCAACGAATAATAAACCCTAAACTGAGTGCAGTGTAATGCATTTTGTGCAAACACAAGTGATAAGAAGATAAGTAAACCAAAACTATCAGATATAGAGGCCTTAGATAATAAATATTAAGGTATTTATGCATAGATGCATTTGTCATCTTAGAGTTAACCAACCACCGCATTTTATATCTTCCTTGTCATTATTTAATTGAGACCTGGACAGTGTGTTACAAGGTGCATGAGTAAGAGGTGATGCATTTGTGTTCAGGTTGGTGTTTAGGTTACGTCAACTAGGTTGGGTACTTCAATCGGGGTTTTTTACAGCCCTTGGTCATCAGTTAGTTTTGCAATATGATCTTACTCGATTAGTCCTTGGTTGCCTTCGAGTTTTTGCTATTGAAAGGTCCAAAACATATGTTTCACTATCATTATTGGTGTTGGTGTTGTGAACCGCTCCCGTCATTGTCATTGGGGATAGACTCTAGAGCTGTTTATAGATTCTCTTGACCAAACATTTCTACTCTTAGCTGCCTTAGGCGAATTTGAAAAATCTTAAATTTGTTGTATTGTAATGCTTGGTTAGTCGCTTAAAGGAATATTTTCTCAAGCACTTTGAACTTCTAATGCTAGGCTGAAAGTTGTGGTTACCAACAGTAAGAGAAAGTACTCATATATGGCCTTTATATGTCTTTTCTCCATTTTGGAAACAAGTTCCTTTCATTTACATAGCTGATGAACTTGTAATCTAATAATTTCATGATATGGCAGCATATAATGCTACTTGATTGGAACCTCTTGCACATTCACAAAAAGTGTTATCTATCTTCAATGTATTCAACGTCATAAATAAACTCCTTATAATACCAATTATTGACAAGGCATCTTAATTTCTTGGATTTTGAACATTTTTTATTAAGAAACATCATTCTGATTATGCCTTGTTGGATCTAATGTCTCAACAATGTGGTAGTACACCATTTTCTTAATTTGATATTGAACTTTGTGAAACATTGTGTGAGTGAAGGCTTGATGGAATTGCTTCTCCCATTGAAAATCAAATTAGCACTTAGCAACTGTATTCTTGGATTTAAACTCGGGTAAACACTCATTTTCTATCTTATCTCGGATAGTAAGCTCGTACTGCTTAACAAACTATTTAAGGATGCTCGTAGGTTGTATGAACCCATCGAAGTATGTATACATACCCTCACTTTGTTGGGTAGACAACATACTTGAAAAACCACCAATGTGATGTATTAAACATGCAAACTATGATAGAATTAAAAAGAATGCCATGTATTTAGACATTACATACCTGCCCAAAGTGAATCCTTGAGATACACTTGTACCCAAAACTCCCTTTTCTTGTATAGCTTCATCAACCATTGGTTACCTTCTAGGTTGTATTTGGCTACGAAAGCTTGCCAATTTTCCTCAAAAAACTCTGCTGTTAAGCTATCATAAACCAAACCCTTGAAATCATCTCGAGCATTATTGAAGTTTGCAATGTGTTTAAACTTCTTAGGCACTTTGCAAAGGAAATGCCATATACAAAATCTGTGTTTGGTATTAGGCATAACTTCCCTAATTGCCTTTCTAATGCCCTCACATTCATCCGTCAATAAGCATCTAGGATGAATATCACCTATTGCTGATAGCCATGTCTTAAACAACCACTTAAATATGCTCGCATCTTCACAGGTAACTAGAGCACAATCGAGTATAATTGATTGGTCGTGGTGGTTGACATCGATTGCAGTTGCAAAAGACAGCTTGTACTTATTGACCATGTATGTAGTGTCAAAGCTAATTACATCTTAAAATTCCCTATATGCTGTTTTACACCTAAAATGCACCCATAAGACATTGGCCAACCTTAATTCTTCATCCAAGTCAATTGAGTAGAAAATTTCTAGATCATTAACTTGCATTCGTTGCAAAAAGTCTTTCTATAGACTTCGCATCACCCTCACCCTTCAGTAACCTCCTTATACGATTAATGTAGTTGCAATAATCTTTTGTTAAGCAACTTATCTTATCTGGGCCGCTAGCTTCATATTAAACCAGCCTAATATTCTTTGATGGCCTAATTCCAGCAAAATCCTGCATCTCAAGCCTCCTCTTGATGTTATTCTTGACAACCCTATATCCACTCATCAACCTTGACATATCAATAAACAATTCATGATTGTGTGTTGAAACAACCGATGAAAGCTCCCACATTCTGTTATCCTTTAAAATAACATTCACTTTGAGCTTGAGATTTTCTTATTTTGTTACAACTAAGGGTTAAATATTTTCAATACTCTTTATTACACTTCACCACAAATTTCTTAAAAACACTAAACCCATTTAGCCTTAAATACTCTTTGTAAAATTTAAATAAATTATCTACATTTGAAAAAAAATCCTCGTATTGGGACCTTCCTCAACTGAGTACTCAAATTGATTTTCACTTTTAGTTCCACTATCTGCTGCTCTAATTTTCCTATCTAAATGACATCATCATTTAACAAACTATCATCGTCATCCATTCCAATTAACTCACCAACTAAATTATGATTTTCAATAGATGATGATGCAGGATGCTCAGCCATGAAAATCATCAATGTATTCCAGATTTTTGTTGAAGGATGAGAATAATGGTTTATGTTAATATTGAAGGAAGAATCATAATTTGATATTGGATTTAATTTGTTGTGCATGTGCATATTTACCAATGACGCCTAATAGATGAGTAACTTTATCCATCCTATGCGTGGTCTTGACTAGCAGTAGAAGTAGAACTCTAGGACAGTATGACTTAAAAATTTTTTGACTTTATAAGAAAAAGTTTAGAACCCTAAAAACAATGGCCATTACGCTCAACTCAATTACATGGCTAATTGAATTCAAAAACTAACTAGTGTATTCAATAAAAGGAATAGAGTGTATTCAAAAAACTAAATACACTATATTCTTTCTGTTAAAGCTGAATACATTATACTCTGATAACTGATTGCATTGTATAGTGAAAATTTAATTTACTGTATTCAATTTATGCTAACTGAATATTCTGTAATCATCTTGTACAAAGTGATTTTTTTTTCTAACTGACAATCCCGAAAATGATTTGGGTGGGCAAACTTTAATTAAAATCGAAAAATGGAACCAAACCGACTGACATTTATATTAAACGACGTCGTGTTGTATATTTGTTCAAAACACACCATTTAGTATATTTGTTCAACATCATTTTATTTTTTAAATTGATAATTTTTAAATTTCGATTGTATGGTTAACCGAACCGAATTGATCGAAAATTTTTGTTCGCTTACATTCAATTATCTTAGAATTTTGGTTCGGTTGGCTAAAATTCTAAAACTTCGATATTCGATTTTATCGAATCCGTTTCTCACCTCTTAAAGTGAATATAGTGACAACTGAATTTACTGTATTCAATTTTTACTAACTCAATATTCTATGTTTTGATAACTGAATATTTTGTGTTTTGATTATTGAATAGATTTTATTCACTTTCTAAAAAATGAATTATGTCTATTTGAAAAATTGATTACACTATATTCTTTGTGCAAATTCAAACACTTATTTATTTATTTATTTATTTATTTATTTATTATTGTAAATAAATAATTCCAACAATTATCTATCAAATTGTCAATTAGTATGACTAAATTATTTTCAAAATCAATAAAAAATAATTCCTCATCATATCAAAAATTAATTCAAGATAAGTCCTGCTAATTATATTTTTATCTTATTATGTTTTATTTCTATTACATTTTATGTAATGTGTGAATAAAAAATATAAATTAATAAAGTAGTAAGTAAAATGAAAATTTTAATACTTAAATAATAGTTTGGTATTTTTAAACCAAATATGTAGTGGTTTTTTTATGTATAAAATATTATTATAAATAAAACAATATAACATCTATTGAGAAGATTAAGATAATTTCAAATCTTAAAATATAATAATATATTTCATTTGAAATAACACAATTAAATGTTTATATTAATGTTTTACTATTCTAGTTTCTGATATCGAATTATGAATTCTTTGATCATAGACTTAATAACTTGAAATATTTTTTTCAAAAAAAATATCCACTTTAATAAGTTTTCAGTTTTCTTATTATACTTTAATCAGACTGCATAAATGGAATACAATCTATTCAGTTATCATAATACACTTTATTCAGTTTTCATATTACAGTGTAATCAACTTATATAATTCGATGTATTTAGTTTTCAATTTTAATACTGTATATGTAAAACCGAATACACTATATTTTTAACATTGATACATTGTATCCATAAATTGATACTGCAATAGATAACTACTTAAATATTTTTTTACAATAAAAAATAAAAATATTATGTAGTGTTTTTTTATGCATAAAATATTGTTGTAAATAAAAAAATTTAGCATCTATTAAGAAGATTAAGATAATTTCGAGTCTTAAAATATAATAAAGTATTTCATTTAAAAAAACACAATTAAATATTTATATTAATGTCTTACTATTTCAATTTCTGATATCGAATTATATATACTTTGATCATAGACTTAATAACTTGAACTATTTTTTTACAATCAACAAAAAAAATTATTCACTTTACTGAATGCGAATATAGTGTATTTAGTTTTCTTATTACACTTTAATTAGATTGCATAAATGGTATACAATCTATTTAGTTATCAGCAGTGGCGTAATCACACGGTTGGAAAGGGGGGCAATTGGCCCCCTTATTTTTTGAAACTTTTTTATTATATATATATATATATATATATATATATATATTAAATAGATATTTTTACCCTCTCAAAATATTATTTTGACCTCCTTCTACTCAAGTTAATTTCTTAAATTTAACCATGAATTATATTTTTATCCCCTTCGATTATAAATCCTAGCTTCACTACTGGTTATCGAAATACACTTTATTCAGTTTTCATACTACAATATAATTAGTTTACATAATTAATTGTATTCTATTTGCAATTTTAATGTAGTGTATCAGTATTCAGAGTATAGTGTATTTGGTTTTACATATAGCTAAAAACACGTACATTCTGTTTATTTATTTCAACCAATGAGAGCCTAATAAATGAGTAACTTTATACACCCTATAATCACTAGTGGTAGAAGTAGAATTCTAAAATTTAAAAAGTTTTTAAATCTGCAAGAAAACGTTGAGAAGCCCTTTGCAATATATGTTAGAATTTATAATGTGATTTGCAATATATGTTGATGTTCTGAATGCAGTAAAAATCTTGTTGATCATTAATATTGTGTTCAGTAAACCTGTTGTTCCTTGAATGGAATATTCTTTAGCTATTCAATGGCAGGTTTCAGGAATCTATGTTCTTGTTTGATAACATGCTGCAATCAAAGAAACATAACATAAATGCATGGGAAATCATGCCAATGTTAATTATCAAGAAGTTAATAATAAATTAAACACAAATAACAAGAGGATGGAAAGAAAATCACATTGCAAGATTGCTTTCTTGCCTTTGGTTGACATGTTAGCCAACCAAAAGCAATTCTGCTATAGCAGCACTAGTTGTAAACTTCACATCATGCAATTCTACTTTTTAAGCTTGTTATATTATAATTTGCCAGTTTCCAAATGTAAAGTATCAAATGAAGTTCATTTGCATATGAAAGAAACAAAAAAAATATTATTCAATAGGGAAATAATAATAAAAAAATACTATAAGCCATTGTAACTCTAAGAGAACTTGCTTTCATATATAGTGCAGAAGCTAAGATATTTATATCTTTCATTACAAGAAAAATCCAAAATGCCGACGAAAAATTACCTACAAAAAAATTTTTGTAGTAATTACCAGCAAAAAATTCATTATGCAGGAAAAATGGTAGGGAAAGATATTTATTACGATGGGATAACAATTTCGTTGTAAAAATGGAGAGAAATTTTACCATTAAACATTACCGACGGAATAGAAAAATTCGTCATAAAATTGGTGCCAATGTTTTGCAGAAAAAATTGCACACGAAATTTATCAACGAAATATTTTTTCCGTTGGTAATTTACCAACAGAATGTTCTTTCTGTAGGTAATTTACCAATGGAAATAGTTCCGTCGGCAAATTACCGACGGAAAGAACATTCTGTCGGTAATTTTGGTAAGGATTTACATTTCCATAGATAATTTTCCTACAAAATTGCGTCCCGTTGGTAATTTACCTACAGAATGACATTTCCATCGGTAGTTTTTTTGCCATTAATTTGTTTCCATCGTTAAATTACCCATCAAAATTTCATTTCGTAGGGAAATTGAAATAAATTAAAATACATTGAAATCAAGAATAACAATTCTTTTTTTATTTGGAGTGGATATTAACTGATTAATCAGTATATAATATATATATATTTAAGTCAAGTCCATAAAAAATAAGTATTCATAAAATTAAAATATAAATTATAAAAGTTTTAAACAAAAAATACATATAAAAATATAAGTATTTAAAATTTAATATCAATACAATAAAAAAATTACATAAACATTCTATAGGCCAATAAAAAATAATTTAACACTATTTTATTACTAATTAATATTAATAATTGGATGGTTTTTAATGATTAATGTGTGCGTGCATATATATGTGTGTGTGTGTATATGCTATGTCTTCCTCTTTAATAATTGTCAAACACAATCTTCTGCAACTCTTTAATTGCTCATAACAAGAAATCAATTGCCCATCCACACATTTTTTTTTTGCTATTGGGAATTGGAGGTTTGTAGAATTGAATAAATAGATTGAAGAGGGAGATAAACTTTTAAGCACCGTTTTATTATAATTTCTTCTGCTCTTACATTTCCATACATACATCATGAATATATAGTACTACCTCCATACTACATACTAATTAACAATAATTCACACATTCAATATCTAAGATAATTAAACCTAGACACCATTTTCACAATTTACTAAAAAAACTTCAACAATTTCCAACATTCCCTATCAATCAAACTACTTTCACTACAAGAAAACGTTAAAATAACAACGAAAAAATAGCAACGAAATTATTTTCGTTGCTAAATTAGCAATGGAGTATGATTTTTGTTACTAAAATTGGTTGAAGTTTTTACATATAGCAACGGAATAAAAATGGTTGTATTCTGTTACTAAAAAAAGAGGAAAATTTTAGTGCTAAAATATAGCAACGAAAATTTACAACGGAATGCTTATATTGTTGCTAAATAAGACAGCAACAGGAGGAGGAAAAATTTTGGTACGAAAATTAGCAACAGAAACAAAATTTCATTGCTAAAATTGTTTTTCATTGCAAATTTAGCAACTGAAATAGAATTGTTTCTATTTTAGCAACCAAAATAAAATTTGGTTGCTAAATAAGGCAGTAACAGGCGGAGGAAAAATTTTGGAACGAAAATTAGCAACAAAAACAAATTCCATTGCTAAATAGCAATGGAATCCATTTTTTGTTGCTATTTTAGCAACGAAATATATTTTCCGTTGCAAAGTTAACAACCAAATAGGTTTCCATTGCTATTTTAGCAACCGAAAGCCTATTCCGTTGCTAATTTTCAATTAAAAAATTTTCATTTTCATTTTCAAATAAAAATTGCAACGGTATTGAATTTTTGTTGCTAATGAAATTAAACCTAGGTATAAATTGTTTTGCAGCTGAAATTTTTTCTTTGCCTCGCCTAATAATTTTCTCTGTCTCCCTACCTCGTCTGCTCTTCTCTCCCTCACACTTGCCTGAACCTCGCCCTCGCACTTGCCATCGCCCTTTTCCCCTCTTTCTTTGAGTCCTTCTCCCTCTCCTCCAGATGTGCATTCGCCCTCTCCTCTAGATCTAAATTCATTAGTAGCTAGCAAAAAGATCGAAGCCGAAGCCTTCTCCTCCAGATCTACATTTGTTAAGGTGTCCCTAGTCGCAGAAGAGCAAGGTTCTTCAAAAGGTAAGGCTGTAAATTCTATTTTGTTTATCAGACTTGTGCCTCTATCAGTGGTTTACTCTGCTAATTCTTCTTTTTTTGGGTAGTTTTTTTCAATATTAATTTTAGGAATGGGAGAGCTGTTCCTTGTCTTTTGCTTGGAATGGGAGATCTAATTTTGTACCTTTTTTTAGCTTTAAATCCATGGATGTTGAAGTCTGTGAGTCATTTTAATTACGGAGTATTTGTTAACTAATTTCCTAAAAATTAGAAATGGGAGAGCTGTTCCTTGTATTTTACTTGGGTGTTTGGTTTTTAGTTGCTGCTTTCCTATGGTGCTATTCCTTTTGGCTTGGGTGTTTTAGTCCCTATTGTTTTTTGGGTATGGCTTTTTTTTAGTCTTGGTACCTAGTGTGTTAGCAGGCCTGTTTTTTCCTTGTTCTGTTTTTGGTTTTGCTTTAAGTCTGTTATGTTCAAAAACTTGGAATTTTTAATTTATTGATTTAATTCTTAATCTTGCTTACAAGGATGTACCAAGTTTTTCTTTTATTCTCTATAAAATTTGAAAAACAAGTTATTCTGCAAGGACAACGCTAATGTTTGGTTATCAGTGATATTTATAAGAAATTCCATAACCATAAGAGACCTTTCATTCTCTAACTTTTTTATGGGAGCATCTCTTTGAAATGCATTGTTCCTGTTTCTGATTCATTGCCTTCATATTAATAACTCTATTTAATGTACTTGTGAGTTGTGACTTTCAAATAATGGTATCTAATTATGTTTGATCGTTTACTTACTTGTGATTTCTCTCTTTCTCTTGTCTTGTTCTTTATATGAATTTTAGTAAGGACACCAAGGGAACAAGTTGTTGATATATTATACCCATTGGTTAATAATACTTCAGTTAATGTTATGTTTAACTTAATTAGGTAGATGTAATAGCAATGGTTCTTGAAGCTATTTTTTTCTTCTTTCTTGTCATTTTCTTGAAATGTTTAACAATGCAAAAGCTAATCTAGTTCTTTTCATGAATTAAACTTGTCTAGAATGTTGATGTATTTTACTGGGAAAATGTAGCTGAAATACAAGACTTGTAAATTCAGTCTCTCAAATATCTTAACTCAATTCATATATTTTTATAATTTTCTCTGGTTTTTTATAATACCTTTACTAAATAGTTAAGCAAATTTGACTTTATATGAGATTGTTGCAATTGGCATGTAAAAACATTAATTAAAAATAGTATTTTCTTTCTTAAATCTGATTATATTTTTTCATAAAATCACTGGCCCATCAATTACTTACACATTTTTACAAAAAATAAACATAGTATGCTTTTTGTTACTGATGTAATTCTTCTATTTTCTGCAGTTCCCCATAACAGCAATACGTGAAATCAAAATTCTGAAGAAGTTGCATCATGAAAACGTAATCAAGTTGAAAGAGATTGTGACATCTCCTGGTAATTCTGTGAACTTTTTTTATATCATCGTGCATTTGTAATTTGTATTTTTGATGCATTCCTAGTTTACAACATTTTTTCATTTACATATCTAAATTTCTCTAGATTCTTTCCAGGTCCTGAAAAGGATGAGCATGGAAGGACAAGCAAGTGTTCTATTTTGCATGTGCATCTTTTAATTCATCACAATCTTCTGTGTGCATTTGTGTGCTCATACATATGCCTTAATGTGCACATACTTTTGCATACACTCACCTATGTACTGATTTTTTTCCTAAAAATACCTTTTTTTTGGTTGAGAGCAGTTGATTGCTGATATTTTTGATGTGCAACTACATATGGTAACAAGTACAAAGGTGGAATATACATGGTATTTGAGTACATAGACCACAACTTGACTGGTCTTGCTGATTGTCCTGGGTTGAGATTTTGTTACGATCCCACATCGACTAGCTATATGGGTAGTTAGTGGCTTATAAATGTGATAGGCACCCACCACTACTAGGAATTCTTTTGGTGGAACAAGGAGTCTTTCCACTTATGGACTTAATATAACCCATACAAGTCCACCAAGGTGTATGGGTGTGACTTGGGCTTATGGAGGCCTGGGCCATAACAATTGGTATTAGAGCCAGCGGGCTCCACGGTAGGCGGCCCAGGAGAGGAACCCCAGAGGGGAGAAGCCGCCAGTGGGTGACAAGTGGCCCAGAAGAGGAACCCCAGAGCGGAGAAGCAGCCAGTGGGTGAAGTGGCCCAGGAGAGGAACCTCAGAGGGGAGAAGCCGTCAGTGGGTGACAAGTGGCCCAGGAGAGGAACCCAGAGGGGAGAAGCCGCCAGTGGGTGAAGCGGCCTAGGAAAGGAACCCCAGAGGGGAGAAGCCGCCAGTGGGTAACAAGCCGTCGTGGGCACCGGCTGTTGAAAGAGGGGGTAATGTTACGATCCCACATCGGCTAGCTATATGGATAGTTAGTGGCTTATAAGTGTGATAGGCACCCACCACTACTGGGAATTCTTTTTGGTGGAATAAGGGATCTTACCACTTATGGGCCTAATATAACCCGTACAAGTCCGCCAAGGTGTGTGGGTGTGACTTGGGCTTATGGAGGCCTGGGCGATAACAGATTTTCAGTCCCTCAAATTAAGGTAACATGAACTAATGAAGCAATTATTGCTTAACATATCCTTTTTTATTTGTTTCCTTTTATCTCGGACTCCTGCTTCCTTTTATTAAAGTGCTATATGAGGCAGCTTTTGACTGGTCTTCACTATTGTCATGTTAACCAAATACTTCATCGTGATATCAAAGGTTATTAAGCAAGCAATTTATTTATCATTGAATCTTGTTTTTCATTTCATAAGGCATTGGACTACTAACTTTCTTTTCCTTTTTTTTTTGGTAGGTTCTAATCTTCTCATAGACAATGAAGATAATTTAAAGCTTGCAGATTTTGGGCTTGTCAAATCATTCTCAAATGAGCACAATGCAAATCTCACAAATTGTGTTATTATTTTATGGTACAGGTAAACCTTTATAGCCTACTTGGACTTTTGTTTTTATTTACTAAACTACTTCCCCTATTAAAATGCGAAAACCTTTTTTTTCCCATTTAAGAAGTAAGGTGCATGAAATGTGAATATATTAAGCATAGTTCATCTTATTTTAAGCAGACCTCTAGATTTGCTGTTTGGGATGACAAATTATGGTCCAGCTGTTGATATGTGGTCAGTCGGCTGTATTTTTGTAGAACTTCTACATGGAAAACTTATTTTTACCAGGAAAGGATGAGGCATTTTTTAACACTTAGTCATAAATAAGCCTAAACTATCTATGTTTTTGCAATTTTAGCCTAAATTAAAATTTTTGTAACTATTAGTTAATTCATCAAGAGAAATAAGAAAAAAAGTGCACAAAAAATATTCAATTAATTCCATTAGGAAAAAAAACATAAGAAATCATGTTTTTGGTTCTCAAAATTGTAAAAAATAAATTTAAAAAAAAGTGCAAAAAAAATATTCAATTAATTCCATCTAAGCTAATCAATACGTACTTGTGTACTCCAGCAATTAAATAAATGAGTAAGAGCAGGTTATGTTCTTTTTTTTGGTGTTGCAGTAGGTTTTGTTCTTTGATGCAGTTTCTATTGTTGCTTTGTGTGTTGCAGCATGTTCTGTTCTTTTGTTGTTCTTTTGCAATTAAGTGAGTTGTGAAATTAATTAGTTAGATAGAGAATGAAATTAAATAGAATGAAAATGTTACATGTACTTAAGTTGTGAAACTATGGATGTACTTGAGTTATTTTAAGGAAATTGATAACAATATTGATGATATTAACTAGTTTGTATAAGCCAGGTTTCTCTCTTTATGTAGCTTGCCCTAAATTTCATGTGTATTTCTATTGGGAATTTTGTAATAAAAGTAAATGGTGCCTTTCCTTTGTGGTAACCACTTATAGGTAATTAGAATTTTTAATGATTTATATTTACTCCAGATGTTTATTTCTTGAGTTGTTTATTGGATTTGCTACAACCAGTTTGTACACGACATAATCTAATAAAAATTAATGAATTGTGTCCTTTATGAGTTGAAGTGTTTTGAAGTGGTTAAATTTGTTCCTATATATATGCTTAGTTTGGTTGTTCAGTTTACTGGGGTAATTAAGCATATTCTTTGAGCTTTCAATTGTATAACAACTGAATATGAGAACTAAGGCAGATTTTGATTCCTAATCTCATGTAATTGTATCAGAGTTCTGTATGGTATATTGCTCTATGCAAGTATTGAAAACAAACTACAAATTTATTGCTCTCTTTTGTTCTTTGATTTGTGGGGGATAAAAGGATAGTGTCCATTGGAAATCAAACTACAAACCTCGCATTTTTATCTTAATTATTAACTGAATACTTGCTGGTAGAATGTACTGCTGCTTAATTTGTCGAGCAGGCCTTGGCATTTTCACTGTCAATCAAATTATATCTGTAGCTAGTGATATAGCAACACACACATAAGGGCTAACTCTTGTTACGGGTCCCTTCTATCAACCTGATTATAGTTTTCTTTTATATTTACCGTCTCCACAAGTTATTTTTCAACCTAATGACATTAATTGTTGTTTTAAAGTTTTTAATAGGAATGATGAAAACTAGAGTCAGACCAATACTCATTAATTTTGTTTAATTATTAGGAATCATACTTTAGTTTGGATTGTTCATTTTAGCAAGGCCCCAGTAATCCACCTTGAAATAAAGTGGGGTGTAAGAATCCATGGAACTAGTGGAATAAAAATTGATAAATGCTGCTAAACTATTTGCTCCTACTTTCTGCTTTACTCTTGTGTAATTGTTGGAAATAGGACAATATAACTATATGAAATTTGATAATTAACTAATTCCATGCAATTGTCATCGAAGTTTTCAATTGAATGATTGAGTTTTAAGAAAATCCTTGCTATTGGTATACAATATGATTCCAAACTATCCAGTGTTTGATTTGAGGTGAATGAATATATGTCTATAATTAAATGTAAAAGTAAATGTGCAGCAAATGTACAGCATAAGCATTTCTTCAATTACTAACTAATAATTATCCTTCGTTATCTCAATTCTCAAATATTATCTTAATTTAGCATTTTGAGTTGTTAAATATAATTAGTCATATCAATATCACTCATACTGTGTTAACTTTATCAGAAGGCATTAATTGTTAATTGTAAAGTTATTCATATCTGCCAAATTACTATTTAATTTGCTATGAATTGAACATGATTTCGAAATAAATTAACAGTATTTAAGAAAAAAATCAGAATCTTAATCTTTTTTAAATTGGTACCTTTGTCTGATCATCAGCGCTTAACTACTACTAGATCTCTTTGCTTTGTATTCCTCTCATGGTTGATTTACACTACTAAAAATGTTACTATGTTATATTTTTTATGTGATTTTGTTCATGGTAATGTTAGGTTAAGCTGGGTGAATTTGAAGCTGAGCTGATAGAGATGAACTCAAACACTAAGAAGTTAGAGCGCACATACAGTGAATTGAATTTTCTGGCTTATGTCCTTATTGCTTCTGGTGTTTTTTTGTTAATCATCCATTGAGAAAAATGTATTTGTTGTTTTCTATTCTGATGAAAGAGTAAAGAACAAAATTCTAAAAATTTGTAAAGCTTTTGGAGCAAATCGTTACTTTGGAGGCAATGGTTGGCATTCAAGAGGATCGAGTTCCATTATATTCTGCAAATGGACAAAAGCAGCTCCCTTCTATTTCAGTTTCTGAGGAACGGATGCTAAATGGTGATACTAGTAAGGATGAAGCTATCCGTGCCAGACAGAGATTTGAAAGTGCTTCTAACATTATAATTTTCAAGGTATGCTTCTTGATACTGAAATATCATCTTTCACTGAAGCAAATTAGGACTTGAAGCAACTTGTACAAGAAACTGATAAACCTACGGTGTGCCTTTATTTTATTTGCCATGTCTTTGGGTTTTATTTTAAATTTCTGGACTTCTCTTTGATTAGAGTACCTTGCTTTTTGTTTTAACATGCAAGCATAGAGATATCTCATTGTGTCGTGTTTAAAAAGTTGAAAATTTTCTCATCTTACTGGACAAGTTGATTGCCTTCCATATCTAATGCACATCTATGCTATTATGAATTATTGTTGGCTATGAAGAACTGAGAGAACACTTGGTTAAACTCTTCTTATTATGATACCATTTCTAAGGATATTAATGTTATAGGTATTGTGTTTGATTCTTTATGTGCAACAAATTTTGAAGGAGATACTGAATGAGCTTTGCGTATACAATAATAGAGGAAAAAATCAAAGAACTTATGAGCTCAAGCCAGAATATAAGAAGTCTGCTGAGGATACTGCTGCTGATTAATCAATCCGACTTGTAAGCATATGACTTGAAAAATTTTTCAATTTTTTTTCCCAAACATAAGTAATCTTGTAACACACTTAATTAAGGGGGAGAGAGAAGGACGGGAAGACAAAGTGCTGAAACAGGCACAAAGGCAGCCTTGTTTCATCCTTTTTCTCCTATTGTCATTGCTGCTGATGAAAATGAAAAAAATGATGTATAACAATTTTGATCAGAATTTTCTCATACCCATCCTCCTTTGATCCTATAGCAAAAAATTAGATTGATATTTTAATTAAACTGTTGCATCACAATAGCATCACAAAAAATCATATTGATATTTTAATTAAATCGTTGCATCCTATTAGCTCACATAATGTTTCTCTATGATTTGATTTATTGCAGATAACAGACTGGAAAGTGGGCTCTTATTGCAGTTCTTTACATGGATCCTGATATAGCTTAATTTTTAGCTTCCTCCTAGAAAAATGCAAGTTAGACCCTCAATGATTAAAGTTGATTTTGATACAACATCATCTGGGCATACAAAGAATTCACTGGAGATAGTTGGAACAAGGTAAGGATATTATTTTTCATTATAATATGTGGCTTGCTAAAATAATAAGTTATAATTACATTTTATTGTTTACTAATTATTTTTATAATTACATATTTAGATGCTAAAATAATAATTTATATTTATATCTTATTGTCCACCACCTCCAGCATTTTTTTGTTCTTTTCCTTTTGCGATTTTGGGTGAGAATTTGTAGTTAATAAGAGATTTATGAAATTATTCATTTTTGGATTACAGGGGAGAATTTGGATGACAAAATCATCAAGGACTGGGTCTCCTATTTGGAATGTCAGTGATAAGCATCTAGGCATACTTATATCTGTAACATCATTATTGTTATTTGCTTAGATTAATACTATAATGATTGTCTTGCCTTTAAACGGTGATTCTTTGTTAGGCTATAATGCTAGTGATTCAGACTCGGATGAAATGAAGGATAATTCTTTGTTAGGCTATAATGCTAGTGATTCAAACACACACCTTTAACTAGTTAAATTCACATATATGATCACAAAAGCACTTGTTAACCCTAACACTTAATCTTGAAACAGACTTTGTTCAACTGTCTGAAAATTTTTAAAAAAGACACAAAACAGGAAAGAATACAAAGAGTTGTTTGTCTTCAAGTCATCGTGCTATTTCACTGTCATACCTGTCCTTATAATATTCAGTATGTACCTTATTACTTTACACATTCGATCTTATTTTTATGTTCACACTTGTTCAATTAATTAACTCGATTGAAAATTAAAAAGACCTGCATAGTAGGAGAACTGATATTTACAAAAACAGGTGTGGATATTAAATGAAAAAAATTCCAGTATCCAATTTCAAGTAGACAAGGCATAGTAGACTCATTTACATAATTCTTACTTGAGAGTTGAGATAGCCCATAAGATCCTTGATGAACTATGTATCAACAAGTAGCTAACACACAAAGGGTTCATTATGGTGAGATGTAAAATATAGGCTATTTGTTGATTGCAACTCTTGTGGTGATTCCTCTTTTCTGCTCTTAGTTTTGATAGATTGGCAGTGGAAGAGGAAATTTTTATTGCTAGTAAGAAGCAGTTTGAAAATTATTAGTAATTTTTTGTAAACAATTAATAATATTTTAATGACAGAATAGAGAAGAAATTTCCGTCGCAATTGTTTTTAAATAGTAACTTAATTTACCAACGGAATTACTAATTCCGTCGCTATTTTTAACAACGGAATGTATGTCATTGCCGTTGCTATTTTTGTAAAAAACAGAAGCAATATTTTAGTGATGGAATAGCGACGAAAATTCGGTCGCAACTTTTTTATAACAGTGGCTGAATTTACGAACGGAATTACTAATTCCGTTACTAGAATTCTGTCAATCCATTGCTAAAAATAGCAATGGAAATTACTTTCCATTGGTAATTTTGACAAATCCACCAAAACATACCTTGGTTAGATTTAGCAACGGAAATTGAATTCCGTTGTTAAAAAATACCAACAGTCAATTTTGCAACCGAATGTTCTGTTGCTAATTTTTATTAGCAACAAAATTTAACAAATTCGGTTGCTAATTTTCATTGCTATTTGCTAATTTTCTTGTAGTATTTAAAGCCATAATAACAAGAAACCAACATTCTAACAAGCGACATCTATGGAGCCTAACGCATGAAGTTAGGGCTTTCTCACTAAACTTGGATTATTGGGTACCCAAATTAGACATCAAGTCCAACTCCAATTTCATAAGTAGCTAGCTGAATATACATCTTATAATTGAAAGTCCTTTTCCACCCAAATTAAGCTAATAAAATGCAGGCGCTAATGTGAGCTCATTGCAAAACCTTTCCACAACAATGCTAATAATAGTCAAAACTAGGGGTGTATACGATCCGGTTCAATTAGAAAATTTATAAATTTTAGTATTATTTTGAAATTTTAGATATTTGAAAACTTATATTTTCGCTGTCTGGATAATTTGGTACATTTGTTTTAAAAATTTGAAATAGTTTGTTTCAGTTTTTTAATTTTTTTTGTACTAAACAATACAATATAAGATAATTCGGTAATTCGAATAAGTCAAAGGTATAGCCGATTTCAATTAATTTTAGCAATAATAATTAGCGTACATTATAAATATGTCAGGTTATTCTTTTGCAATAATTTAAAATATGCTGTTAAAAATGTGTTGCAATAAACTTGTTATGTAGCAGTGAGCTCTTGATCTCCTTGTCTCTAGGATATGCCGAAGAAAAATGGCTCTCTTCTTTGGAAAAATATGCTGCATCTTTGGCCTTTATTTCATATTCATTTGTCATGGTCGATTGGTGATGGATCTGCCATTTCTTTTTGTTACAATAGCTAGACAGATATAGTGCTGCTTATTAATCAAGATGCCTTAAATAATCATAATATTTGGGCCTCTTACACTTTTAGCGACAGCAAGACTAACTGTCTCTCCAACATCAATCGCTAAAACAAAAAACAACATTGGTGTAAGATTATGATGGTAGCTTTTGTAGCATCTCTTGTGGTGTAAAGTACAAGATGGTGTTAGTTATATAAATAGTAGTATTACTAGATACATTGGTGTGTGCCGATACAAAATTGTAAATCTCCCTTGCTTTTTTTTTTTTTGGCAATAAAATTTTTTTTTCAAAGAAAATCACATGCGGATTTGCTATATTGCTCCATTAAGTTTTTCTTTTCACTTGGAGCCTACAAAAACATTCCAATATTATTTCATTTACCACAAAGTAGTTTAAGCACTTGCAGAGTTTTTGTGTTAAAATTCGAGTGCTGATAGATCGACTCTATGTTGACGCTGTGTAAACGGTTAGTTCAATTCAAAATCAAAATCAAATCAACCTTCCTTTTACAAAGAACCAACCAAAATTTAATGTAGAATTAAATTGAATTTAACAAACTAAACCAAATAGATCGAATTAAATTCTTTTTTTTTTTTTGTTTTGGTTCAGCTTTGCATAATCCAACCCTTTCTATTGGATTTTCCGCTAGCTAAAACAATGAATGAACAAACAATATACCTAAACACGATACAAATATTATATAGTTATAAATAAATGCCATGCTCTTCCTATTGCCGGCTGATCTCTGATTAGAAGTAACATTTACCACATACGGTGATGGTGCTATTTTATTACTAGGCCCTGGCGAATATTCCGGTGATGGAAAGGGCAGCAAAGGCGCCGGAGATGGAGTCGGTGGCGCCGAATAATTTATAGAATGCTTGTGGACAACGATGGTAATTTTTTGACCAAGATCACAATAATTTGAAATGTTGCAAATGTAGTAGAACACACCTTCCTCATGCAGTATTATAATTGCTGGACTCACTGTAAGGATCTTCATGGCATTCCAAGTGGTGCAACTGTCGTAATCTTGTCTGGTCACTTGTATCACGTTGAAAAACTCCGATTCGAATTCAAATACTGTCAATGACGCAGTCAGAAATTTAAAATAGTCATTAAAATTATATATGTAAATATCTTAATTTAATTTTATATTTAGGGAAATTAAAATACTTTAATTAAGTCGTTTAAATATTTTCGTAGGTCCATTTAAAAAACTTAAATTTATAGGAATGCTTTTGCTCTGCTTCTTATTTGATCCCAATCAATTTAAGATGGCTATGTGCCTCATTAATTACTGCAAATTATGCCAAAAAAAAAAACAAAATAATATAGCTCATTCCTGTAAACGCACATGATTGTATGAGTGTTTTTTTTTTTTTTTTCAGAGATCGAGATTCATATTTAGAATAATAATTAATATTTCCCTTATGATATATATAAATGATATGCATTACCTGATAGACATAAAATAATTTTTTATTTTATTTTTCATCCGAATTGGTAGTGCATAGACATATCTAGTGTACCACACTCCAACTATGAAGTTGGTATCTTTTTTATGGTTCTTTGATTGGTAAAGAAAAATTTTACTAAAATACCTTTTATGTTCTTAATTTTTAAAAACGGTACTACAATGTCATTCCGTTAAGCTATCGTCCACTTCAAGATAATGGAGCTAGCGTATCACATTAATCGGACTGGTTATTGTTTTTATGGTCTCACACTTACATGATGGCTATGCAGTATAAACCTACTTGCATGTCAGTCATGTAAGCAATAACCTATTTTACTAATGTGACACATTAGACTGGTGAGAAAAGAGAAAAAAAAAAGGTAAAATAAATTTATTGTGTGTACCATACTTATATGGTATCCATGTGGCATAAATTTACTTGTATATCTGCCATATAATCAATAATAAGCTCTACTAACATGATATATCGGCTTCATTACCTTGAAGTGGATGATAACTTAATGTAAGGGCATTTTAGTACTAATTTCATAAGTTTAGAAGCATTTTTATTTTTTAAAAAAAACTTCGGGAGCATTTTATCCCTTTTAAGAAAATATAAAAAGTAGTTTTGTATTTTTTTTTCAAAATATTTAATGGTGGATTTCTCATTTATGTAGTATTTATGTGGTGTCATATCATCATTGTTAACTTAAAGCAGATAATAAATTAATGAAAAATATTTAGTACTATTTTTAAAAGTCAAGGACATTTTTGTTAAAAAAAAAAAAGTTACATTTTACCTACTTTGAAAGAACACAAAAAGCATTTTAGTGTCTTTTTCCACAGGTAAAGTATTTATTCTATCCATTAAAACTTCGAGGTGAATAATTGTTTATGTATCAAAAGCGAAAAATTGTACATTGGTGCGCCTAAAGAAATTTAGAGTTCAGATATCATGCAGGATCCCCTTTTGTTTTCTTTTGTTTTCTTTTTTCTTTTTAATTGCCCTGCAATATCAGTCCACCCAATAATGACTAAGTAATTGTCCTTGAGTTTTATTATCTATTTATATCTAATAAAGAGGCCTTTCGCAATTTTATTTTTCACTACTTTCCACTAAAAAAGACTAAAACAAGTCAAAAAAAAAAGTGCACAAACACTAGACATGCCTAGCAGAAATGAAAACTATGTGTATAACACTTAATGAACCGGTGTATAACACTTGACGTAAAATGAAAACTATTTGCCTTCACTTAATGGACTGATAAATATTTGTCTTGCTAGATCCAACGGTGCATAACACTGTACATGAAATCGTCCCTCAAACGAGAATCACTCATATTTAAAAAAAAAAAAATCACTAGGATAATTCATCCCCCAACCAATAATTTCAATAAAACTTTTAACAAGTTAATAAATAATGTAATTGAAAATGTTCCCATAGATTTTCTGATATAAAATTTATGATATAAAATTTTAAAAATGTATAAAGATGATAGTAACAGCGGCAAAGAAAAAAAAAATACATACATACCTAAAGAATCCCCAATGTAGAAGACAACAGAGGAAGACCAATTGGAGTAAAAATCTGGAGATTGTGGGATTGACCACACAGAATCTCCTACTCTGTATCTGAAACCAAAACACCAACAAAACAATGAAATGGAAATTGCCATTGTTAATGAAATGCAAAGATCTGTTTGCAAAGCCATTGCCTTGAGAGAAATTAGAAAAAAAGAAAACAAAGTTGAGATTGGTGTGGTTGTGTTTTGAACATTATAATGAAATTAATGATTCATTAGAGAATGTAACCGTTCCACTACTTCAGGTTATTATCAAAAAAGTTACCCAATTAAAACACTTTCTACTTTATAGACATGGAAAATAAAAAAAGGAATTTATTTGGATTTCTGTTTGGTAAATTTATAATTTTTTAGATACTCCCATTATTTTTTGAGATATTATCTTAATCTTATAAAAAAATGGCTAATGGATTTTAAGTAGCAATGCCTCTTGATTTAAAATTAAAGCTATACCAGTATGGCATAATCATATATAAAACCAATTATTTATTTATTTCAATTGAATGAGAATATTGGTTTCTCTCATGCCAATTATGAAAAATTTTTATTGTGAATTTTATTGGGATAAAAATTAAAACATTGTTCCTATTTTATTGAAAATTTCTCAATTGATTAATTAATATAAAATATTTTATTATTTATTAAAAATATTATTTTTAATATGAATTTTGGGTAAGAAATATTTTTATTAAAAATTTATTTAGGCTTAAGAAGGGTATTTTTTTTTCTTAATGAAATTGTACTTGAATTAATTTTTAGTTTTAAGAATATACATTTCTTAAATTATTTATACTTTGAAAAAAATTCTAATGTAATTGCAACCCACAACAGCATAAATAAATAACACATTTTTTTTTATTTATGTGTATATATATAAACATGCATCTTTTAGCACTTTATGTAACACCATTCCACGTTTTAGAAACTTACATGTTCACCGAAAATTTGGGTTTGGAATTTCTTGTAAATTCCTAAATTGCTAAATAAGTTTGTAGAAGAACATGCATGTGAACTCCTTAATTGCTAAATAAACTTTTATATTAAAAAAAAAAACAACTAGTATATGTGATCACACTGAAAATTAAGAATAATTAACTTCAAGTGCTATAATCACACTATTATGTTTTACCCCTAGCATTTAGTTAGTTTATCTAAAGAATTTTAGTCTTTAGCTTTCATATTTCAAGAATTATAAATTCTATTGGAAATTGTAATTATTGAATATCAGTAATTAATGAATCAACAACAAAACCTTGAATCTCCATAACAACATTAATTGATGATGGTCTAATGGGTTGATTGGTGCAATTATATATACTCCTTGTATCATTAGACACTGAATGAAAGAAAACTTCCTTAGCATCATTCCCCTGCTAACCGACTCACAAATATTCAGCAACCATTAGTTATATAATCCTCGACACTAATTACCATGTGAAGTTCACTTGTCAACCTAAATAAACGAAATAAAAGAATTCGATGAACATTCAGGGTATCTCAAAACCGACAATAGGTAAATGTGTACCATTTCCAGGTTGAACAAATCTAAAGAAAGAAGAAAACCAGCCAAACAACACTCAACGAAAATAATGAAGAACATAGCTTCTTCTTACTCTGTTACTAACTTCATATTTTTCACTAAAACAGCTAGCTATTTATACAAAAATAGCTAGCTGTATTAATACAATAAAAGAACATTTTGCTAACTATGCTTAATGAACTAGAGTTAATTAACTAACTCATCAATAACCGCTACTTAACCTGACTAAAAAGAACACAACACACTAAGAAACGATACATACATTGCTTACTAACTAACTCACAGCTACCAATATACAAGCATACAAGCTCAGTTATATTTATATTTCTACACAGGTACTATCAGCACTGAACATCCAAATATAGATGTAATCGCAAATAACATACTATTTTATTGCCACTGCACATAGAATCTGCAAACAATCGACATTAACTAATTTACAACAAAGAGAAAAAGAAAAGAAAATTCCAAGCAACTATGATAATTTTTAGTTGAAATCGGAGATCTACAATTCAAATTATATAGATAGATTTGATAATGATAACAATGCCTGACTAGCAGTTCGGATTACCCAGATAGTCAGGTCAGTTCGATCCATTAGCTCAGTTAGGGCCCAAACAAATACATTCCTTGTGTTTAGTCATGCCGAATGCTGAGGACCTCGCCCAAATCAATTGGATTTTGAAGATATCCCGATCTTTCCAAAAGAGATGGTTTTTCCTTATCTCCTACACTAAAACAGGAAGAGATAGAGATGATCCTATCTAAACAAGAAAAGGAGTTGTTCCTAAAGAAGAATTTTGCTTTCTCCTTCCTAAAGAGAAAAGGACTCCGAACCTATAAAAGGAGTACGAACCACGTATGTAGACCAAGCTTTCTCCAATTATTTTCCTTACCATTACACGACTGACTTGAGTGTCGGAGTCTCCCTTGTCGGAAAATTCCGACCAGATTTTGTGTTTTTAGGTAACCCACAATGCTGGAGAGTTTGCCTTTTTCGCCCAATCATCATTTGGTGCGGTGAGTATGGAATATGGACATTTTCCTAGATTTAAGTCTTATCCCTACCTCATCGAAAGATTAGCATGACCAAACAAGTCCACAAGCTCTCCCTCCCACACAGTAATTTATTCCACCATATAATACCCTAGATCTGACATCCCTTGTAACAATCATTTCTAGCATCTCCGACCTCACTCCACAAATAGCACAATCCCTCCTGGAAACATTGTCAGCTATAGTCGTACAAACAACTCAAACCACACTCTCACAGCCTTCCTAGCTGCTTACCAAGGACCTCTTTCCCTCAATCATTCCCTGGACCCACTGTAATGGCCTCAACACCGGATCAACCATGAACAGTACTTTCCGACAATGAATAGTATTTTTCGAGGTCGAAAGGACACCTGAAAGTCAAAAATATTTTATTAAACCATTGAAAAATAATAGTCATGGTGAGCCCGGGATTGAAATTTGAAGTGAAATTGAGATTAAATGGGCTTCCAAAAGTTAAAAATACGAAAAATGTAGCAAGTCAATTTCTTTTATAGGGAATAAGACTTGATTTTACATAAATAATTAAAAATAGTAAATTAATTTCGAAAATTGCCAGATTTTGCATGCCTACATGAATTTTTATGTAGAATATTTTGGTGATAAGAATTGAATTTTTCGAAGATACCGGCAGTTGTTGAACCGGATTGATAATGGACTCCGATTGAGCCAAAAATTTACATACTATCTATTTTTGATGTGATAAAAGTGATGGAATTATTTTTGAAGTGAGTTGAAGTGAGGAAGAGATAGAAATTGGATTGGACTTTATAAGGCCTAAATTGGGCCTTAGAGAAATTGGGCTAAGCCCATTAGTTAAGCCCAATTTTGGCCCCATTGAGAGGCTATATAAGGGCTAAAAATCTGGAGATTTTTCCAAAATTCACCAGCTCTTCTCTTGTTCTCTAAGTGGCCGAACCTCCCTTCTCCATTCTCTTCCTTTGATTTCTCTTTAATCCACTTCAAATCTCTCATAATTTCCAACATAAAAGATGAAGTTGTATCTCTCTAGGTCACCCTAGTGGCCTCAATCAAATGATTTGAGCAAAGAAAGACAAGAAATCAAGTTGAGAAAGAAAAAGAGGTAAGATAGAATTTAAGAAATTAAGTAATTTTAATTGGTTGTTTAGTATTTTCTCATAGTTTTTGAGATATAGAAACTAATTATGAGCTTAAATTTTGTATATGAGGACAAAAAATTGAGGTTAGGAGAGCTTGTTTGGCTGGCTATGAATGGTGAGGAAGAGAAAGGCAAGTTTGCAAAGGAAAAAGCAAGGGAAAAGAAGTTTTAGGCACCCTTGAATAAGGAAAAATAGTAAGTGACTACAAAATCCTTTGATTTTTCTTTTATTGTGAATTAATTTCATTTATATAACTAGGTTAAAATTGTTAAAGTTGTTAATTGATGAAATTGGTTTAGGATAAATGAAATTGGACATCAGAGATGATGAAGTGAAAGCTTAAATGGAAGAAAGAAAATTTTTAGGAGGGTTTAGTGTGGTGGCCGAAATACTTACTAAGGGAAAATGATGGAAATTTTGCATGAAATTAATATATGTTAGCCTAAATTAATTATAGAAATGATAATTTGTGACCATGATTTTTTATTGAATAATTGAAATCTATTTTGAAATTTTTAAGCCTATGTAACATATATGTATATAGTGAAAGTTGTGAAATTTTGTGAAATAATTGATGATTTTAGTAGAAAATGATAGTAAATAATAAATAATGCATAAATAAATTTTATTGGAATTTATTGAAATTATTAGAATTTTATTGAAGAATAAATGTGAATATGTAAAAAAGAAAATATTGAAGTAGTAATGAATAATTGCATAAAAATGTGAAAGAAAGTGAATTAATATGAAATTAATTCACAGTTAACGAAAAAAGAAATAAAAAGTCAACCGATGAATTTTTTGAAATAGTTATTAAGCTATGAAAGTAATAAGAATAATGAATTATTAGTAAATAATTCATAAAATGAGTGAAAATAATAGATATCGTAAAATAGTGTATATACAAATTTTCGTGGAATTTATATGCTTTACTAAAATTTTTTTGAAATAAAATATTGATTATGTTTAATTAAAAATATTGAATTATTAAGAATTAATTCAATAAATAAGTACATGATAACAAACTAATGTGAAGTAAATTCTTTCAGTATAAAAAGAAATGAAAAAGTCAATTTATGTATTTTTGGAAAATAAATAATGAATTATATTAATATAATTCATAATTGTTCAAAAAATTGTAAAATAAATGTTTGACTAATTTATTAAAATAAATTAATCAATAAAAAGTATTAAAAGAGTGAATTATTATAAAATAATTTAACAACAGTGGCATATCCGAATGACAAATATTTCGAACAGAAAAAAATTGTCAAAAAGTTAATCACTAAATTATTACAAGATAATGTACAGAAGATTATATAAAAAGAATAAAAGAAATTATAAATTACAATGCTATAATTCATAAAGGGTATAAAAGACTGAAAATTCTCAAGTGATTGATAATTTGTATCGATTCAAAGAAAAGAATTTGCAACTGTCTATACTTGAAAAGTATTTTAAGAGTCCAGTCAAAAGATTAGAAAGTGACTAAATAGTCAAAAGTACTAAAACGAGTATAATTGACAAAAATATATTATTTAAGAGAAAGAAAGAAAGTAAAAGGCTCTGACTGTCTGAAAAGTATTCTGGAAATAATTGATTGATTTTGCCCTTAGCAATAGTCAGGTAGTAATAGTCTTATACAGGATATAAATGGCTAGCCGTAGGGACACCTTATATCGCGGTACAAGTCATGGCGACTTGCTATGCTATGGACTGGATCTCTGATCACCATGGCATTGTCTGTCTCTATTCTCTGCTCTGTGAGAAATGGTTCCTTGGGAATCTTTTCTCTCTCTGTTGTGGCCCTATAGGGTTCATGTCCTGCGTATCCTTACTGAGAATCATGTCATATTGCATTAGGGGCATATTGAAAAGAATAAATCAGAATTTATAAAAGTAAACTAAATGTAAAAGTTTTGAATAAAAGAACTTGGATGAATTAAAAAGTTCTAGGGTAAAAATGTAAATTTTTATAAAAATTAAAATTAATAAGCAATGATGTAAAGAGATTATTTTACGAGGTAAAATAGTAATTTAATAATTAAATAGCCCAAAAATATGATTCTGTAAAAGAAAAGTGATCACTTCATAATTAGAAATTATAGATTAAATTAATAACATGTTACATGAAAAAAAATTCAAACAAAATCTGATCTAAAATTTTGTAAGCCAAAAGTTAACTGAAGGTAAAAATAAGTAAATAGATGATAATTCTGTAATTATAAATGAAAAGTGTCAAGTTTACTATAAGTAGGTAAAAGAACCTTTGTATAGAAAAAGGAAGGAATTAAAGACTTATTTGCAAAGTGTTTTTAATTAAGTACATCACTTTGCATTAAATGTTAAAAACTTTGATAATTGAAATCTGAAAAGTAGTTTAAAAAGTCCAAGTGAAATAAAAGAATAAATAACAAAATTGGAATTTTTACTATGAAAAAAATAATGTTGTAATTAATGAAGATATAAAGCACTGCATTAAAAATCTGCCATTTTCGTAGCAATTAATTATTTAAATCATTTCATTAAAATAAGATTGTAATGAAGTAATTAAATGAAAAATTTTACATGAAAAGTCAAGTCATACATAAAAGTTAAGTAAAAGTAAAAATAAGAAAACAAAAATGTCAATTTTTACTATTGAACAGCAAAAAGAGAATATTCTGAATTAAGTGCAAAGTTTAAATCAAAGTAAAAAGTTTACCAAAGTGTCGGTAATGATCTGAAAAGTATGTGAAAATTATCCTAAGAAATCCTGACCATTCTTTTCCCAAAAATTATAATTCCCAACTTACCCAAATACAATGGAAATGCCAAACCCAGAGCCCATCTAGATAAATTTCATCATACAATGTTAGTCATGACCACAGATGATGCCGCGCTATGAAAAATTTTCCCATAGATGTTGATAAATTCTGCTCAGAGTTGGTTCCAAAACCTCTCCGAGCATTTCGTGGAGAATTTCGAACAGTTTAGTGATATGTTCATTGCAAAGTTCATAGCTACCATTTGACCTACAACAGTCTCGGCCGACCTGAATCAGATACTTTAAAAAAGATGAGATCCCCTTCGGGCTTACGTTGAGCAGTTCAACATAGTGGCAATGGACATATAGAACCTTAACCTTGAAGTGGCCATAAATGTTCTGATTCGAAACATAAGATGCCAAGACTTCAATGATTCATTGAGCAAGAAGCCTCCAAATAATTTTACCAAACTCATATCTCGAGCCAATAAGTATATTAAGATGGATAAAGCTCACTGTCTATGGCACAACACATATAAGGAGGCAAGCACAGAGAGGGATGACATGAGAAGAATAAGCCGGGATAAGGGAAATGGAGCATGGAGCGAATTAAAAGCTTATAGGGTCACAACTCATCCAACCGAGCTTATATGGTTCCTACCCCTTACCCCGAGGATAGGAAAGAAGGTAGGTTCACACTCCTAAATACCACCAGATCAGAGATTCTAGCATAGATGAAAAAGAATGGGCGAGTTAGCTAGCCTAGACCAATGAGAGAAGATTCGAACAGGGATTATAGCCTCTACCGCACCTTGCACAAAGACAAAGGCCACAAAATAGAAAAGTGTTGCCAACTCAAGAGAGTTATAAAATATATGATTCGGAGGGGGTAGATTGTCATAGTTCGTGAAGCAAAATGAAAGAAAAAAATGACACAAATCACCAATGCACCAATAGAACAGAAGCAGAGCTAGCTCGAGCAAAAAGGCACCTACGGGGGTTATTCATGTGATAGTAAGGGGAAAACATTACGGCAACACCAACGACTCTAAGAAGAGGAAGCCAAGGAGATCTTCACTGTTAAGATGGGCATATATGCCCATCCATACACCATCTAGTTCTCAGCTAAAGATTGATTCTATGTTCAACAACCATATACGAATACCTTGGTGGTCGAGGCACTCATCACAGTCTTCTTAGTCTGGTGAATCTTGGTGGACACAGGGAGCATGGTCAACCTAATTACACTACAAGCTTTCAAAGTGCTAGGAGTGTCCACAAACCTCTTAAAAGATGTCACCATCCCTTTTATTGGCATATTAGGGCAACTGTTTAAGGTGGCAGGATCAGTAAGCCTACCTATCTAGCTGGTAGATAACACCATAGTTAAGGCATGCAAAGCAAAGTTTATGGTAGTGTAATATGTGTTGACCCTGTAGGCATCTAGTGTGCTCTCGAAAGCCCATTTTTAGGACTTGAGATTGGATCAAGATTTATTTAAGTTGTGAAGATCGATCACTTCATAATGGATAGGGATTCAACCTAATTTACAATACCTCAGGCCTCAAAATGGCATGAGACAGCCTCTCAGGGTATCCCTACTCATTTACTAACGATCGACCTACGAGGGCGTCTACTGGGTACACATGTTAGGTATCATAGAGTCACCACCCAATAAAACATTGGGAAATGAGTTCTAATCTTATGAGACTGAAATCAAAGATAGTTCGGGATCTCATTCCTATTTATACCTTTGGTTAATAGTATATAAATAAGTTTTAATGATTAATTTATTTTATCTTTTTTTCTCACACAAGTTATCATGAATAGAAAATAAAGGCGCACTCAAGCACGTTGAAAGCTGTAAAGCATACCAAACATTACAGGAATAAATGTAAAAGTAAAATTATACATAAATCGAAAAATTAATTGAGTTCATTTGGATGAGGACATCGATCATCGTATGCGTATTTACAAAAAAAAAGTGGCATTTTGGGTGTATTTTGGATGAAAAATGGGATGATTGATCCCTCACGGCTTGAAAGAAAGCAATCATGTTACTTGATTAATTTAAAGTAGACATTATTTGGTAAGCCTTTAGTTTATCGTTCAAAGATCCATTTATGTGCGACAAACAAAACATTAAAAATAATAAAACAAGTAAAACATGCATAAATTGGGCTATTGATTGATTTGGAAACTTTGGTTTCCTTGTGCGTATTTATGAAATTATTTTATTTGATTTTTGGAATAAAATAGGACATTGGTCCATTATATGAGAGAAATCCAATTAATTAGATAAAAAAAATATTTTAAGTAAGTTTTCTTAATTATCGTGCAAAAATCTACTTTTTACTATGCTATTACAGAAAATTAAATAAAAGGTACTAAATAATAATACAGACCTGAAAATAAATAGGGCAAAATAAAGGAAATTCTAATATAATCTCCCGTTTCGGTTCTCTAACTCAACCCGGGACAATAACACGGATATTAAAATATGGCATGAAAAAAATAATTAGTCATTAATGTAATAAATGCAAAATTAAATATAATAATTGAATATATAAAATAAATTGATAAATTAAGTGGATATAATAATATATATGAAATAATGATAGCAATTAATAGTAAAAGAATTAATGATAATATTAATAATAATACTTATAAATATTATCATTAAAAATAAGAATAAAAATATGATTTTAATTAAATAAATTAAATATTGCACAAATATGTGCATAAATTATTTGATAATTAAATTAGAAATATCAATCAATTGGACTAATTAAATAAAATAACATTGATAAAATAAACAGTAATTAAAACATATGATAAATTAAGGGAAAAGGCCCAAAGAACAGTGAAGCAACGGAGGAAAAAGACAAAAAAACAAAAGGAGCGTGAATGGAGTGTGAGGTGGCATAACTGGAACTTTTAGCGACGGGATTTTTTTGTCGCCATACAATCCTGCCGCTAAAGGCCTATAGCAGCACAAAAAGGACAAGCTTAAAGGGAAATTTTTAACGGCGGCAGAAACTGATCGTCGCTAAAGGGACTGAAAGAGCTCCTCATTCGGCAAATGGCCTAAACAAACCAAAACAGCATGCTGTATGCTGTTTATGCCAATACCAAAAAAGCCTCAATTAACATATAATTATAATATTAATCAAAATATATTATAAAAGGATAATCAAATAAACACATAATTTAATTAAACTAATATAATTAACAAATTGACAAATTAACCATTTAATTTAACATATTAAATTAAGAAATAACAAATTAATAGAACATTCAATTAATAAATAATGTAATATGCTAAGATAATTAACAAATTAATATAGTAAAACAAATAATTAACAATTAATTTATATAATAATACAATTAATTTATTAAGCAAATCTATTAAATTAATTGACAAAATTACTTAATAAATTACCATATTTAACAATTAATTAACAAATATGTTAAATTAATAATATATTAAGGTAGATCTACAATTTTAATTAAACAATAACTTAAAAAGATTATTTATATAATTAATTAAAACAAAATATTAAATTTACGGCTTTTTAGGGGCTCGAGAATATTATCTTCAGTACGGTTTAGTCAAAGAACGAGGATTTAGCGCTTTACAGTTTTTTTTGATTTTATATGATTTTTTGGAATTTTTTTGAAGTTAAAAATATTGATTTTCCATGGAAGAGGAGGAAGAAAGAAAAGAGAAGAAAAGGAAGAAGAAGAAGTGGGAAGTGGAGAGGAGAGAGAAAAGCCTAAGTTACCCCTTAAATATCCCAAAAATGGGATAAGTGTTAAGGGATATTTTTTCCCATAAATTTTCCTCAATTTTCGGGTGTAAAATGCATTCTGGGAGTGACTTAAAGGCTCCGCTCACGGGCTTAGGCCATGAGTCAATAATGACTCACGACCTTTGACTTTTTTGTTGACTTTTGACTTTTGCCCTCCTTTTTCTCAGCCAACTGACTTTTAATCAAAAATATTTTGCCATTTTTAGGCCTAAAGATGACATTTTTTTGACAAGGTGTCTTTTAGATATTTGTTCCTCTATGTCTTGGATTTCTAATGAATCAAAAATCACTTAATTTGAATTTTTAGATTAGGATTTATGGCCAAAATACTGATGATTGCTCCTAGAAATTTTTTAGGGATAGAATTGATATTTTAACTTTGAAAAAATTATAGGAACAATGGATTCAAAATTAGATCATACTCTCTATATGAAAGTTGTTCTAAAATAAGTCTAGTTTCTATTAAATGGATTCAACTCAATATGAGCTTTACAGAGGTATTTATGCCTAGAATACTATAAATTGGTCTAGGTCCATGGATAGATTTGGGTCATTTATGTTCAAGCCTAATTTTAAGAACCTTAAGGACTAAATTGGGTTTAGGTATCTTCATCAAAGTTGTAGATCTATGTCTTAAGATTAAAATGGATTTATAATAATCTAATTATGAGGTTTTTAGGCTGAGATAAAGTTGAAATACTCCAAACTGTTGTAAGTTTTCAAAATCGATTTTCTCATTTTGCACTGTTTGAAAGAGATAAAGGGCAGAAGCCCAAAAAAAAAGCTATTTTGAGAAAATGAAAAACCCAGGAAATCCTAACACTTCTATTACTTGAAAATTTATGAGAAACCACTTCCTTATTAGGCAACTCTAATCAGCAGCTACCTCAGGACCTAGTGTCTACAAATAGTTAACATTTTCCTCTCATATAATGTGATTTTGGCCAACCTTTATTAGCTAAAATGGATGCTTAAATATCTATGCAGAACTTGGTGCTCAAAATCTCAATAGAAGAGGGAATAATGGTTCTCAGTGGAAACTAGAAAGCAACTTAGGAGAATTATATTACAATGTTAAAAGAAGCCAATCAAGCCTTGCCACTAGATACCTTGGAAACCCTGGGCAGTGGAGATCGGAAGGGTGAAGCAAAGGAATCATTACAAAGCATTGAAAACTTCCTCAAAAAAAGATACAAATATTAGTCAGTAAAACATCATCAAATAAAAAACCTTGTGTCAGTCCTAACAGAGTTTGCAGATGTATTTGCTTGGCAAACATTAGATATAATGGGTATATCCTAATAACTGATGACTCATTTTTTAAAATATACGATCTGAATGTAAGTCGGTGAAGCAAAAAAAGAGAAATCATACCCTTGAGCGCTAGTTGGCCATGAAGGAAGAAATGAACACATTGTTAAAGAATAACTTCATCAAAGAGATACTCAATCCGGACTGGCTGGCCAATGTAGAACTAGTCAAAACAGCCAATGGAAAGTGGAGGATGTGCGTAGCTTCATAGACTTAAACAACTCATGTCCCAAAGATAGCTTTACATTACCAAACATAGACCTACTGGTCGACTCTACCATAGGGTTTGGGGAGTATGCATGCCTGGATACTTTGATGGGCTATCACCAGATACTAATGAACCCTTCAGATGAAAAGAAGACCGCCTTCATCACTTAAAGAGGTACCTACTGCTATAGAGTCATCATTTTCAAGTTAAAAAATATAGAAGCAACATATCAAAGGTTGATGAATAAGCTTTTCACTGACCAGTTAGGGAGAAACATAGAAATTTATGTAGATGACATGATTGTAAAAAGCAAAATAGCAGTAAACTTGCCCAAAGAGCTCAGTGAAACATTTCATACCCTAAGAAAAGCAAACCTCAAGTTAAATCCTGAGAAGTGAGCCTTTGGAGTACAATCTAAAAAATTCCTGGGTTTTATGATCTCAAAGTGAGGGATAGAAACCAACCCTGAAATGATCTAAGCCATCTTAGATATGGAGACCCCTAAGACAGTTTGGGATATACAAAAGCTCAATAGTAAAATCACAGCCCTGAGAAGATTCATATCCTATTTGGCTAAGTGATGTTTGCCCTTCTACCAGGCTCTCAAAAATCTGAAAAACTTAGATGGACAAAGGAATTCCAACAAGCTTTTGAAGCACTAAAGTAATTCCTTGCATCATCACCATTGCTAAGTTAGCCCCAGGTTGGTGAAATCATGTATATGTATTTAGCTATTTCTGATGGTGCTGTAGTTTTGGTGCTAATTCGAGAAGAAGGCACTCAGTAATTCTCAGTGTATTACACTAGCAAAGTCCTTTGAGGTTTTAAACTGAGGTATCCAAGCCTAGAGTAGTTTGCCTTCACACTGGTCACCTCGACAATAAAATTATGGCCATATTTCTAGGCATAGACCATAATGGTTCGGACTAACTCAAGCCTTCAAAAAGTATTGCAAAGACCAAAGCTTCAGGAAGATTGATAGAATAGGTAGCTCATTTGGGCAAATTTGATGTACGATACAAGCCATGACCAGTAATGAAGGCATGAATCCTAGCAAAATTTGTCATGGAGTTGCATACCCTACCACCTGAGCCAATCAAATTCTAATAGAGCATATACGTAGATGGAGTTGCATGTTCGGAATGAGCAGGGGTTGGTGTGGTATTAATTAGTTCAGGAAAGATTCAAGTTTAGAAGATGGCATATATAACTTTCCCAACATCTAATATTGTAGCAGAGTATAAGGCCTTGTGTTTTGGTTTACAGATGGCGATTAAGGTCAAACCGGGCTCACTATAAATTTTCTTCGATTCTCAATTAGTGGTGAGTCAACTGTTGGGAACATTCAAAACTAAGGAAAACTTTATTGTTCGATATGAAGAACTCATATTGGCACTCCTAGCCAGGCTAGAGAGAATTAAAAGTTCATGGTCGATCACATAGATACCTCAAGTAGAGAATCAAGAAGCAGATCCCTAACAAAATGGGCTACTTTTAGAAGCTCGGTTCAAACAACAGACAAAATCTGAGGGACAATCTCTCAACCAACTTATGAGACATATCAACTTCAACTGCAGGAGCCAATGGACAAATGACGCCTTTCTATTTTTCAATACTTGACTTCAGAAACTCTACCTGAAGACTAAGTGCAAGCTCGAAAGATCATCAGTAGATAAAGCCTTTATGTGGTACTAGATGACAAATTATACCGACGGACTTTCTTATACCTCTAAATGCTGTGTCTAAGTACAAAAGAAGGAAATTAAATCTTCAGAGAAATACACAAAGGCATATGCAGTGTACACGAGGGAGTATAGGCTATAGCTCAAAAAATGCTATTACAAGGATACTATTGGCCTTTAATGGAAACAAACACGAAGGAATTGGTTCAAAAATGCAATAAGTGCCAAAGATTTGCAAACATCAAACACCAAAGCTCCACTCAGTAGAAACTAATTTACAGTTTATGGCCTTTTGGCCAATAGGGAGTAGATATTCTGGGGCCTTTCCCCTAAGCAACCAGTTAACAAAAGTTTTTAATAGTGGTAGTAAACCATTTTACTAAGTGGGTAGAATTCGATCCCCTCACCACTATCACACTTGTAAATGTGATCAAATTCCTGTGGAAGAATGTCATAACAAGATTCGAGATCCTATACTATATCATCACGAACAATGGGAAGCAGTTTGATTGTAAAGCTTTTAAGGCATTTAGCTCAGAATTAAATGTCCAGTTGTGCTTCACTTCGGTATATCACCCCCAGTCCAATGGAATGACCAAGGTTACGAATTGAACTATCTAGTCAGGGCTAAAGAAAAGATTAGATGAAGCTAAAAGACTTTAGGTGGATGAGCTCAACAATGTGCTATGGGCCTATCGAACTTTATCGCGAGTAACAACTGGAGTAACGTCGTTTTCTCTCACATATGGAGTTGAAATAGTTATTCCCTATGAGATAGGAATTCTAAGAATTCAAACCTCCTAGTATAACAAAAAAAATGAATCCAATGTCCTTTATCACTTGGATCGACTAGAGTAACAAAGAGAGCTCACACAGATTCAGTAAGGGGCATATAAGCAGTGCATGGCATCATACCATGATCAAAAAGGGAAACAAAAAAAACTTTTGAGTTGGATAGCTTGTCCTCAAGAAGTTCATCACAGTGCAGACTTCGGCAAAGGTTGGTAAGCTAAACCCGAACTAGGAAAGCCCATACCAAATTCATAAAGTTATCAATAGAGGCACTTATAGGCTCAAAGACCTCTTAGGTAAGACCTTACCACACTCATGGAATGTTTCAAGTCTTAAGCTTTACTACTAGTAGTTTGACATCATCACCATTTCATTTTTTCCATAAGTATGTTGGGCATTATTGCCATTTCAGTTTGTTTTATTTTAATAAATTCAAGCTTGCCAAAAGTACCACCAACCGAGCATATGTTCACCTAGAATGTTGAATTCAATAAAAAGTTAATTCACATTAAGTAACATTTCTCTTATACATAAGCTCATCAACACTTTCGCTAACTAAGCATGATTTCGATAAACAAACGAACTCTTTCGATCCCATCAAAAGAACAATGACAAAATTAACCTAAGTATAAATTGATCTAAGTCTTGCAAAATGAACAATTTGCACTATATACTCAAAGCAAGCAAAAAAAAGTTCAGAAAGGAAGTGAAGGATTTCATTAAAACAAAACATTGATAAATACAATTAGTCCTCATCTAGATACATGTCATCCAACTAGGAAAGTTTAAGATTAGGGTATTTCCCTTTTACAATAGAAACTAACTTAGCACTATACGCTAAGCATTTATCAGCTACTCTTTCTACTGACTTTTTTTCCAAATCAAAACATATCTCTTTTGGCTCCATCTTCTCTAATTTGATCTTTTCTAGCTCGACGCTAATAGCCTGGGAACCCTCATTCTCTTGTACAAGAGACCTTTTAGCTTGGCTACCTTTTTCTCAACCTTAGCTACCCTCTTTTTGGCCACAGTAACTCTACGCTCGGCCTCATTCAGCTTGGCAAGTGAACTAACTGAAGGAAAAAGTTAGATAATAAAATAAAATAGAGAAAATGTTGAATCGATAACACCTTACCTCAATCTGGTGCTTCTTTATAACTGAAGAGAGTTAATCGACATTTAGATTAATGAGCAAAGCCACCTCACTTGGCACATAAGAGACCATATGCATGAACATGGTAAAGTCATCGCTCTTTTTGGAATAGATCGTTCCCTACTTTCACCAAAATTTAAAGACCTCGGTAGTAAGGGTCGAAAGATCCTCTTTATCCAATTTACCATCCTCGATCGAAATATCCTACACATCAGAAGAAGGCAACATCGTAGCATAGCCCTTAGTCTGGGAACTTCAACCTTCCTTCGAAGGCTGGTCTTCAAAAACCTTTACAAACCCAAAGGTAGGTATTTCCCCACCCACCAGGATAGACTATGGTGTAGCAAGAGTTTGGGGCATATCATCGACTGAACCATTAGCCTTTTAGCTCTTGGCTCTCATAACATTAGTAGTGCTCGACTTGTTTTCTCTCTTCATAGCTGTAAAGAAAAAATAATTAAAAACTATATTAGCGGCATTAACTGAGCAAAGGAAAGCTAGTTTACCTTTCTTTTTATACCGAAAAGGCTCGAAAACATGAGGCTCAAGTAATCTTTCAAATCCCACTTATTTTGAACTAGCTGCCTCCACCGAGCTAATACTTGCTACTCTTCATCAGACAACCAAAGTTCATCATCGTTGTGGTTTGTGAACTAATCCATGTGGTCAGAAAAGGAAAGTCCTTATATAGATTTTTAATGATGAAGAAGTGATTCTTCCACTTCTTGAAGAAGTCTAGATTACTGACAAAAGTGTTATATCCAGCACGGGCTTATATGTAGTTATGGTCTTTGGTCATAACCCACAATCCCACCAAATGGGTAGCTCAAAAGAGTTTGAGAATTAAGGGAATATCATGGGCTGATGACCACATTTGAAGGGTTGACAGAGTATGCCACACGTTAGGATGAAGTTTTGATCATCATACCTTAGAAATTCAACACATCCACCTCAAATTAAGTTAAGAGAAGATGAACCCTAACCTTAATGTATGCTTCATATACTGTTATCTTATATTTGTCGGTGAATTGGGTGTCAACTCGCTATATGGAACTAGGCACGCATATAATTTACTAATTCGAGCACCCCAATTGCTCGGATAAGTCTGATAGCTCACCCTCTCCCACAATCGAGCTCATGCTCCCTACTCGGAGAAGTTGTCAAATTTCTTTTCATCTTTTTCTTGGCCATAGGTTGGCTAAAGATGAAAGGCTGGTTGTTTGGTTAGGATCATAAAGCACTGTTGGAAAAACTTGAGGTACTATCGTCTAATAACCCCTTGCCTACCTTAACTCCTTCCCTATCAGTATCAAAAGCTTTTGGAGCAATCATGATTCATTTTAAATTCAAAGAAAAAAAATAAAAAGCAACAAAAAAGTGAAAGGAATGTAAAACAAACTTGCTTAATCAAAAATCCTTAGATGTAAAAAAAATACAAAAGGAGAAATCTCTGTCTAACATAGAATGGCCCAAGGAAATAAGAAGAAAAAAAGGGAAGAAAATGATAGGGGAGCAAGAAATGGGAACCAATGAAAGAGTGAGCTTTATATAGGAAAGCTAAGACACTATCTGTCATACACGTAAAGGATTCATATTTATCCAATGTGACAAGTTATCCTATGATAACTACTGGAGACAAGAACCGAAGAGGCCTACCTCGTTAGATGTCACATTTAGTTATCGATTCATGACAAATAAGGCATAATGATGATTTGTTTTAAATGTGTTAGCATATTTTGAAATGTTACTTTCTTGAATCTCAGAATGGACACTTGAAAAAAGGGATGACATAAATGTCTCATGCCTAGAGGGGACTTTTGATAACAAAGCCTGACTAGCAGTTCGAATTACTAGGATAGTCAGGTCAGTTTCAATCGTTAGCTAGGTTAGGACCCAAACAAATACATTCTTTGTGTTCTGTCACGCCGAATGCTAAGGACCCCACCTAAATTAATTAGATTCTGAAGATATCTTGATCTTTTTGGAAGAGATGGTTTTTCCTTATCTCCTACACTAGAACAGGAAAATATAGAGATGATCCTATCTAAGAAGAAAAGGAGTTGTTCCTAAAGAAGGATTCTACTTTCTCCTTCCTAAAGGGAAAATGGCTCCGAACTTATAAAAGGAAACCGAACCAGGTATGTAGACCAAGCTTTTTTAGTTTTTGTTCTCACCATTACACAACTAACTTGAGCATCAGAGTCTCATTTATCGAAAAACCCTAGCCATTTTTTGTGTTTTCAAGTAACCCATAGTGCGAGAGAGTCTGCCTTTTTTACCCAGTCATCAGATAATTATTCTTTTTCCTATTTGTTTTTTTATTTTTATAAATGTCCTACTTAATTATAATGAGTATCTATTTTGAAAATGTTTTATGAATGCAACTTATATTTTTTAACTTAAAATCTTACATTCCCTTAATATATTAATTCTATGCATGCTATGGAATTTTGAAATCTGGATGATGTACTACTCTACAATACATGTAGCTCTATTTTAGACAAAAGAATCTCTTGCTTGCATGCACCATTTTTAAAGAAGAGCATAGAAAAGAATTTACAATTAAAAGTGCCATAATATAGAGAGAGCATTAGTTGATCATTAGGTGGTTGTCCTTGCTGTTGCTTTGTTCGCATCCCTCCACTTCTTTAAGCACTCACAAATTGTCTTATTAACTTACAGAGTTTCTTACATTTGTCAGAGTTGATCATCCTTTTTCTGGATCATAGATGCGGCCCTGGAACAAAGGACTAAACCTTCCACTTTTTCGATCGAATTAGAATAAAAATGGCCAAACTTCTGCTTGTGTGTGAGTGTATACAAAAACAATTTGATTTCACTAAAGCAAATAATGTGCAACATATAATTTTCAAGCAAATTTAGATTAAAGTGCATTACCCTAAGAGAGTCCCTTCAACCCCATTAGGCATAGAGGGCCTAAATCCCGTTGTGACGTGCATCAGAGCCATCTCTCATTTCCAGGTGGGTTTTTGGAGGCCTGCTTTTAGGGTCTGAAATCAAAAGAGGCTCATTATAACTTATAAATTGGCTACTTCACAATAAAAAAGGGATCATGCCCAAATTATTATTGGTAGTCAATCCATAAAGGCATCTACTAATGGGCTCAAAGAGGCAGGTGTCATGGAGTTGCCACCCAACAGAATATTGAAAAAGGAATCTCGACCTTTTGATGCCCAAATAGAAATTGGTGTTCGGGACATCACTCTTATTGGGCACCTTGATTATGTGGTGTTTTATAATTGAGTTTTAGAGTTAGTCCATTCTCCTCTTTCACATGATGCAAAATGACAAAATTAAGTAAACATCCTAATCAAGTAATAAAAGCAGTAAATAAATAAACAAACTAAATCAAGTAGCACTCAAATTTCATAGATGACTAGTATTGGCTGCAAACCCATCTCTATCTCTTGAAAGATATGATGGATGGGTCCCACTTTTACAACAAAAAGCATGTAATTACCTACTACACCTTTAAAGATCTGAAAAGATCTATTTTGAAAGTCTTTTTGGTCCAACACCAGGTATGTACATTGAGAATTTATTTAATTATTCTTCTAAGTCAATTAGTCGGATCAAAAAACCGTCCATCGCAAAGGGCGGATCGAATGGATAATATCTCCTCGTAAAGAGCGGATCGAATCGGAAGACCGTCCATCACCAAGAGCGGATCGGACGGATATTATCTCTCCGCCAAGAGCGAATTGAAAGATCATCCATCGCTAAGAGCGGATCGGATGGAATGATCGATCGGATTAAAAGACCGTCCATTGCCAAGAGCGGATCGGACGGATAATATCTCTCCGCTAAGAGTGAATCGGAAGATCATCCATCACCAAGAGCGGATCGGATGGAGAATGATCGATCAGATCGAAAGACCGTCCATTACCAAGAGCAAATCGGACGAATAATATCTCTCCACCAAGAGCGGATCGGAAGACCATCCATCGCCAAGAGCGGATCGGATGGAGAACGATCGATCGGATCGGAAGACCGTCCATCGCTAAGAGCAAATCGGACGGGTAATATCTCTTCGCCAAGAGTGGATCGAATGGATATTATCTCTCCGCCAAGAGCGGATCGAATCGAAAGATCGTCCATAGCCAAGAGTGAATTGGACGGATATTATCTCTCCGTCAAGAGTGGATCGGATCAGAAGACCATCCATCGTCAAGAGCAAATTGGATGTGATTTTTTTCACCGCCAAGAGCGGATTAGATGTAGTTATCTCTCAAACAACATAAGCAACTGCAAAGCAGGTTAGTAAATATTTATAAAATTATTTGCACAATAAAATTGCAAAAATTATAAAATGGATAACTCCCCACAAGCGGGTAACTCCCAAAGACCAAGGTATTCTCCAAACGGGTAACTCCCTACAAGCGGGTAACTCCCAAAGACCAAGGTATTCTCCAAATGGGTAACTCCCTACAAGCGGGTAACTCCCAAAGATAAGGTTCTCCAAACGGGTAACTCCCCACAAGTGGGTAACTCCCAAAGACAAGGTTCTCCAAATGGGTAACTCCCCATAAGCGGGTAACTCCCAAAATTATCGAGCCTTCGATCTCAAAGATCGAATTGCGTGGAGGGGGACTAGTGATAACACCCAAAATAAAATTAACTATAAGGCCAGTCCATTAAAAGCCCACAAAGAGGCCTCAGATCAGAAGTCCATAAAGCCCAATACTTAAGGGTATAAATATTATAGGTAAACACATAACAAGGGGCGCTCTCTCTCTCTCTCTCTCTAAACTCTTTATACTCTCTCTCCATTAAGCTTTCTCTCCACACTTCGATAGCTAACTTAGGCATCAGAGCATAAAAGTCCGACAAGACCGGGCTAATTTCCTTTTTTGCAGGTCATTAAAACCTCCTTCACCATGACTGGTGATCTCTCCTTCTACGGTAAAATTTTGTGTTTTATCACTTCCCTTTTTTTTATTTCCCTTATTTTTCTTTCCTTGATTTTCTCCTCAATTTTCTCTCTTTTTAATTTTTGATTTATTTGTCCTTTATCTTATTTTCACCTTTCTTTTTACGTCTCCCTTTTCTTTCAATTTTTTCTTTTTTATATTTATATTTTTATCTTATATTTCTTTATTATTTTTTAATAATCATAATTTAATTTAATTTAAATAATTTTTTATTTTTATTTTAGAAAATGAAAATCTCTAGAACAGATCTCTTTTAAAAGCACCAAAAATTTTAAAAGAGAGTAGACAAAAAAAGTCAATTTTCTTTTCAAAATCAATTTTCCTTTTGAAACCACAAAACCCAGAGAGAAAGCATCATGATTCTATTCTCTAGCTATTTTGAAGCAACACAATCTTTATCGAGTAACTTTGATCAAAAGCCATATTAGGATCTAGTGTCTACAGTTGCCTCTAAGTTTGAGAAAGCTAGTGTACTAATACCTAGGTTAGCTAAAGTTCAGAGTAAAGAGTTAAAGACATATACTTGAGGTGGCTGTGGTCTTCTTTTTGATTAATTAAAGACACATATCGGAGGTAGCGAATCTCTTGATTTGATTAAAGACATGTACCATTTGAGGCAGTGAATCTCTTAAAGATGTGTACCATCTAAGGCAGTAAATCTCTGATTGATTTGAAGACACGTACCATCTGAGGTGGCGAATCTCTGGTTGATTTGAAGATGCATACCATTTGAGGCAGTGGATCTCTGATTGATTTGAAGATGCATACCATTTGAGGCAGTGAATCTCTTGTTGGGTAGTTACCGTCAGCTTGTCGACATGTTAATTCTTGGTTGATTGTCTAATTAGTGCCAGTTTGTCGGTATGTAGAATCGATAAAAATTATTTAATGCCTGGCTAGTGCCAGCTTGTTGGCATGCCGAACCAGTAAAATTGTTTAATGTCTAGTTAGCGCTAGTTTGTTGGCATACAGAACCAGAATTAGATTAAGTTGATTTATGCTTCCTTGTTGGCATGTTGAATCATCGTAGATGGGTTAAATACCTCTTAAGAGGAATTTGGTACTTGTGAAAAGGACTTGATGTTAGTGTGCTATTGTAACTCAAAGAAGATACTAACCTTGTAGAGATGTAGATTTGTCTTTGAGGAAGGTGGCCATCCTTTAGTAATTGCCCCCAGTATAGTGCCTGTAAAAGGATTTCATTGCCTGTAAAAAGGACTTTGTCACCTGAGAGACTTAAAACGCCTTGAGAAAGAACTTAATGCTTAATGCTCGCTAAGAGACTCGACATTCCTTCAAAAAGGGCTTATAGACTTAATGCTTGCTAAGAGACTTAAAATTCTTTAAAAAAGGACTTAATACTTAATGCTCTCTAAGAGACTCAAAATGTCTTGAGCAAGTTTTAATGTTTAATGCTTACAAAGAGACTCAAAATGCCTTGAAAAAAAAATTAATGCTTAATGCTCAATAAGAGCTCGAAATACCTTGAGAAAGGACTTAAAGACTTAAATGCTCCTAAAAGACTAGGAATGCATTTGAAAAAGGACTTAAAGATTTAAATTCTCCTAAGAGACTAAGAATGCCTTGAAAAAGGACTTAATGCTTAATGCTCATAAGAGAGAAGGAATGCCTTGAAAAAGGACTTAGTACTTAATGCTTGCTAAAAGACTCAAAATACCTTAAAAAGGACTTAGTGCTTAATGCTCGCTAAGCGACTCGAAATGCCTTGAAAAAGGACTTAATGCTTAATGCTTGCTAAGAGACTCAAAATGCCTTAAAAAAGGACTTAATGCTTAATTATTGCTAAGAGACTCAAAATGCCTTTAAAAATGACTTAATGGTATGTGGTTGATGATGGAATATGACATGGTATGATGGCAATGATAACACAGCGAACAACAAAAATTTTATCATACATACCATACCATACAATTCCAAAGCAAGAAACGGAACATGTAATTTTAGAGTTGTAAAACTTACAACTTTAGATGCACTTCAATATTTGGTTTTGGTGATGACCAGCAATCAAGAGTGATTTATCAACCTTTGATCTTCTTTACCAATGCCAAAAGAACAGCCTTTACGCCACTCTTCTCTATGTTCACACACACAATTGCAAAGACGGCTTAAAATCGAGATTGCTAGCTCTCTGTTTAAGTATCGTGTAATGGCAATTGATTCAAACTACAAAATTTGATTTTGCACTTCTCTAAGGTTGCTATTACTACCCAAGATCACAAGATAATGAGGAACAATCCTTTCTCCTTGTGAAAAATTGGCCAAAATAAAATTGTGAGAGAGAGTTACTATTCACGCCACACACAAAATTAGTTTTTTTTCTCTCTCTCATCCAATATAAATATTATCTTATTTATTAAGTGATAAATCTCAAATATACTACCTTAGGATAATTAATATTAGCTAAAGATAATTAATATTTGCCTTTATCACTTAATTAAAATAAGTAATATTTATTGAAAAAAAACTCTTTTAATTTATCCAAGATAAAAACAAAAGACATATTAATCAAATTAACCACTTAATTAAATATGAATATACAAGACATATTAATCAAATAAACTACTTAATTAATATAAAGGATATGCCGAAATTCCTTGATTTCTCTCTAGGAATTTCGGCCAATAGTATTCCTATTTAAGTGATTTATTTGATCATAATTCTTTTAGGCTTTAAAACTTAATTAATTAAATTAATACAAGACATTTAATTAATTGAAATTAAACCTTGTGGGCTGAATTTCTCTCTCTCATGGGCCAAGGTCCAATAGCAATCTAATAATCCATTACACATATTAATTTGACTTTAATTAAAAGCCCAAATTAATGCCCAATACTTAATTTAAATATTTTAAGCCCAATGCTTTATGTGCGATCCTATAGGTCCATTTAATGTTGGCAATGAATTAATAAATTAATTCAAAGGCTATAAATATTCTCTAGCAAGATATTATAGCATTCCAAATTAAATGAAAATGCATATGGCATTTTGTGACCTAATACAATTTTGCATAGTCCTTTACCCAAAAATATCAGAATTAATATAAGGCATGAAACTAGTCACCCTTATATAAATTAATTCCTTTCTTGATATTCTAGTGACACTGAACTCTCAGATAAATAATGATTACTCATTATTTCATCTCGATATGGCCATACACTTTTCTGTTCACTGATCAAGTGACCGATGATATTTTCTCTCTTATTGAGAGGGGTAATCCCTTCACTTCTCCCATGCTCTCTAACATGAATCAATGTATACCCAAGCATACCCATACTTGTCACTCTGTTATGAGCACGTTAGGTGTATGTCAAAGTATACAGTAATACATAAAGAGTTTCACAGAGATTTTAGGTCTAAGAACTCCAATGCAAAACTTGCATATGAGAAACACTTATGACTTATACCATGTAGTGTTCTCATAAATGGATTGAATCCAGATACCATGTTCTAAACATGTATCTATGATCTCTGATTGAAACTCTTGTCCTTATGATCCGTAAGACATAACTCAACTTATCAGAGAGAGCATACTAGTTTTAATTCATTGTTTTCCCATAACAATGACTGACTAGGGATATTTAGAATGATGTCTCTTTTGTTTCAAGGTCTTATAACCATGTGCCTCACACATGATAACTTAAACTGAAACAACATTCTAGGATAGTTCTATCAATTGATATGCACAGGAATATAAAAGATAAAACAAATGTCTCATTTATTAACTCAAATGTTTTATTACAATCTATTGGGGCTAGGGCTTACACTAACAATCTCCCACTAGCACTAGTCCCAATTGGGCATTGCCCTAATACCGAACGCTCTCAAATGAGCTTCGTACAGATTTGGACGCAACTGTTTCATCAAAGAATCTGCTAGATTGTCTTCACTTGCTATCTTGCTAATCTCGATGTCCCTACGATCAATGATTTCTCTGATCAGGTGGTACCTTCTGAGTATGTGTTTGGATTTCTGGTGTGATCGGGGCTCCTTAGCCTGTGCTATGGCCCCGTTATTGTCACAGAAAATTTCTAATGGATCTAGGATGCTTGGGACCACTCCTAATCCAGAAATGAAATTTTTAATCCAAACAGCCTCTTTTGCAGCCTCACTTGCTGCAATATACTCAGATTCTGTAGTGAATCGGCAACGATCTCTTGCTTCGAGCTTCTCCAGCTGACAGCACCACCATTCAACATAAAAACAAATCTAGATTGCGATCTAGAATCCTGAATGCTGGTCTGAAAAGCCACATCGGCATAACCTTGTATGACGAGCTCTTCTTGACCACCATACACCAAGAAGTGATCCTTAGTCCTTCGCAGGTACTTTAGGATCCCTTTTATAGTAGACCAGTGCTTCTCACCAGGGTCTTACTGAATCCTACTGGTTATACTCAGTGCATGAGCAACATCCAATCTAGTACATAACATAGCGTACATGATAGATCCAATAGCAGATGTATATGGGATTCTACTCATGTTGTCCCTTTCCTCTTTGGTTTTAAGGCACTGTTCTTTAGTTAAAGGAACTCTCAAAGCCAAAGGTATATACCCTTTCTTTGAGTCTCCCATACTAAAATGCTTTAGTACTTTGTCTATGTACTTTTCTTCACTTAGTCCCAAAAGCCGATTCGATATATCTCTATAGATTCGAATACCAAGTATTGTCTCGGCTTCACCTAAGTCTTTCATTGAGAAATATTTTCCCAACCATTGCTTAACCTTTTGCAATGTTGGAATGTCATTCCCAATGAGAAGGATGTCATCCACATACAGGACTAGAAATACTACTATGCTCCCACTAACCTTCTTGTACACATAAGGCTCATCTTCGTTCTTGATGAAGTCAAATTCTTTGACTGCCTCATCAAAGCGAAGATTCCAACTTTGAGATGCTTGCTTTAATCCGTAGATGGATTTTTGAAGCTTGCAAACCTTCTTAAGATGCTTGGGATTGACAAAACCCTCAGGCTATGTCATATACACATCCTCAAGTAAATTTCTATTAAGGAAAGCGGTTTTGACATCCATTTGCCATATCTCATAATCTTGATATGCAGCTATGGCAAGAAAGATCCTAATGGACTTGAGCATGACTACTAGTGAAAAGGTCTCATCATAGTCTATACCATGAATTTGTCGAAAACCTTTTGCTACTAGTCTACCTTTGTAGGTCTTATTAGCTTTAATTTTGAATAGCCATTTACATTCAATTACCTTAGCACCTTTCGGTGGATTAACCAAGGTCCAAACCTGGTTATTGTACATTGATTGCATCTCGAATTTCATGGCTTCAAGCCAATTTTTTGAGTTTGGGCTTTCAATAGCTTCTCGGTAGGTAGTAGGATCCTCACGAACTAACTCAATGGTGTCACTGTCAGTGATTAGAAATCCATATCTCTCAATCACCTGACGTACCCTACCAAACCTTCTAGGTTCTTGTGCAATGGGTTCTTGTGCCACAACTGGTTGTGAACTTGATCCCATTTCCAACTCATCTTGTATATGAGTTTGTGGTACTTGAATTTCTGCAAGTTCTACTTTACTCCCACTGTCTTTCTTAAGAAGGAACTCCTTTTCCAAGAAAAAAGCTTTGCGAGCAACAAATACTTTGTTCTCGTCTTGTGACTAAAAGTAGTATCCCTTTGTTTCTTTGGGATAACCCACAAACAAGCAGACAGTTGATTTGGACTCTAGTTTATCAGATGTTAATTTCTTAACATGTGCTTCACAGCCCCAAATCCTGAGAAAAGACATATTGGGTTCTTTCCCAGTCCATACCTCGTATGGTGTCTTCTCAACTGCTTTAGTTGGAGTACGGTTTAATAGAAACGCAACAGTTTCTAATGTATAACCCCAAAAAGAGACAGGAAGATTAGCTTGAATCATCGTAGATTGAACCATGTCCAACAAAGTTTGATTTCTCCTTTCGGACACACCATTCCATTGTGGTGTTCCAAGAGGAGTGAGCTGTGATATAATACCACACTCCTTTAGATGACTGTCAAACTCTTGGCTTAAGTATTCACCACCTCGATTTGATCGAATGGTTTTTATACTTCTGCCAAGTTGGTTTTCTACTTCGTTTTTAAACTCTTTGAATTTCTCAAAAGTTTCAGACTTGTACTTCATTAGATAGACATAATCATATCTACTGAAGTCATCTGTGAACGTCACGAAGTAGCTAAAACCACCTCTAGCTTGTATGCTTAATAGACCACATACATCGGTATGTATTAGTTCTAATAAGTTATTAGTCCTCTCACCTTTCTTGTTAAAAGGACTTTTTGTCATTTTTTCATGCAAACATGGCTTGCATGTATCATAAGACTCTAAGTCAAATGACCCAAGCACTCCAGTTTTGTGGAGTCTTGAAATGCGTTTTTCATTTGCATGTCCTAAACGACAATGCCAGAAGTAAGTAGGGTTCAATTCATTTGATTTAACCCTCTTCGTATTAATGTTGTATACAGACTCTTTGTTTTGCAAATCAAGGATATAGAGGCCATTTTGTACTATGGTATTACCATAAGAAATGCCTTGGCGACGAATATGAGCATTGCCATTTTTAATAACAAAATCAAATTCATCATTATCCAAACATGAAACTAAAATAATGTTTCTGCGCATAACAGGTACATAATAACAATTATTCAAAACAATCCAAAGTCTGAAAGGTAAAGTGAGGTGATAGTCGCCTATCTCCATGGTAGCAACTCGTGCTCCATTCCCCACATGGAGGTCCACTTCATTCTTCTCAAGTAACTACCTATTTCTTAGTCCCTACACATTTGAACAAATGTGAGAACCATAAGCGGTATCCAATACCCAAGTGGTAGAAATAGAAAGGTTAATTTCAATAAAAAAAATACCAGAACTGGACGCATTGGCTCCATTCTTCTTTTGTTCTTCCTTGAAGAGAGCGCAATTCTTCCTCTAATGCCCTATCTTGTTGCAATTGAAGCAAGTGCTCTCACTCTCTTTGAATTTTTGCGCCTTGGGCTTGGATTGGGCCTGAGGTGCACTCCCAACAGACTTGGGTTTTCCCTTTCCCTTTCCCTTTCCCTTAGTGGGTCCCTTCTTAATTCCCTTTTGAACCATCAGTACGGGATTGGTCTTTCGAATGTTCTCCTCAGCATTCTTAAGCATCCCATTAAGCTCAGTAACTGTCTTGTGCATTGCATGCATGTTATAATTCATCACAAATAGATCATAAGCAGCAGACAATGATCCTAAGATCAAGTCAGTGGCTAATTTCTTTGGCACTTGTACCTCAAGCTTCTCAAGAGTATCAAGATACCCTTTCATCTTGAGTACATGGGTACTAATAGGAGTACCCTCAGCCATCTTATAAGAAATTAAAGCCTTTGTTGTTAAGAATCTCTCGTGACGAGCTTGCTCTTGGAACATCTCCTTGAGGTGCACCATGATCGCATAGGCCTCTTGGTCCATAAATTGCTTTTGCAATTCAGGCACCATAGTGGCTAGCATCAAACAGGTCACATCATTGGAGTCGCTTTTCTTGGTCTCAAAAGTTTCCTTTTGAACCACAGAAGCGTTCCTAGCAGGTTCTTCAGGTAAGGGTGCATCCAAAACATACAACTTCTTCTCTTGCTTAAGAACTATTCTTAAGTTTCGAGACCAATCTATGAAATTGGTGCCATTCAATTTGTCCTTTTCAAGGAACGATTGCAATGAGAAATTGTTATTTGAAGATGCCATTTTCAATCTACAATAATAAAATTTAGCAAGATTAAATGAGGTCTTATTATAATCCCATAAACCGAATTAATATCCCCTTAAATAATTCACGTTAGTGATTTAATATGGGCCAAGATCCACTTTTCATAACAACTTATTAGTCAAGCTGAGCTTGTACACCTAACAAGTTAAATTACTTAGGTAGGAAGACTCCAATCATGTCTCGTACATAACTCTTGGATCAAATGGGCTAACATCTTAAGATGTTATAGCACAATCCCATTTATAAGTTTCCTAGATCCGGGCATCCCATTCCATATTAAGTCCAACCTACATCCACAACCCATGCCTCACAAAGATAATCGGGCGCATCTAGGACTCCTAGTCTACGTGACCGATGATCGATGCCTTGACATGTTTTGAATTAGGAAGGCAACTTTGTGACTTACTATTTTGGGGATTCATTTTATTACGGCTTACATGGCATACGCTTTGTCATCCATCCATAACATGCATATATATATAATTACATAAAGTAAAGCGTGACAAACATGGGCCTTAAAACCTACAACTAAGATTCTATACTATTACATAAGAATCTTCAAGTTGGGCTTCTCCACTCCGGTGGGCTTCGTCTTGATTTACAAAATCTTCAAGTATTTTCTATTCTAAGAAATAAATGAAACTTTTACAATAAAAATAATGGCTCACAGGCCATATTTAATTACAAAACCTAGGACCCATGAATGCACCATGCATATCCATTCATCACACCAAACAAGCAAATAAATATACATAACATTCATGGATCAAACAAAGTCCAATTTTAATTAATTTAGCCAAGCCCATTAATGGAAATTGTGTACTTGAACCTTTAAGAGAAGACCCCATGATGGGCCTGGGCCAAAGCCTAATGGATTAAATCCTCTTATTGAATAAGTTCTCTTAAAAGCCCAAAACACAAACTAGTTAGATTTGTGCCATAAATCCACTCTAGTATAATTTCCAATTTTGCCATTTTTAATTTTATGTCATTTAGCCCATAAACATTAAAAATGCATGTAATATGTACCAACATGAATTAAAACATATAATCATGAAGAACATATAAATATACACGGCATTCATAAAAAACAAACAAACAACAATGAATTAGTTGTTTAATGCTTATATGATGCCACAAAAATGCACAAACACTTAAATCAATTTTATGAGTGATTTAATCATTTAAATAAGGTCATAAACATTGAGTTAATTTTCTGTACCATTTTGATCTAAATGTGTTTATACCATTTTAATCAAACCAAAACAAAAATTGTTGATTAAACATGTAACAAACACAAACTAGTCATAGTTTTAAACGATTTTAAAATTAATTAATTAAATTATCATGGACCAGAATTAAAACCAAATTTAAAATATGTCCAGACCTGATAATTAATCTTTAAAAATCACTTACAAACATGCCAAAATCATTTTACATTTAATTTTGAAAACTAGTTGTTAAACTAGCAATTTTCATGCCAATTAGCACCTAGTTTCGTTATTAACATGTACCATCAGGTATAAATAATTAAATCCGACCATTACCAGCCCTAATAACATCTTAGGACAGTATATTAACATTTCATATTAATTATAATACCTAACTAATCAATTAAAATCGTTTTTACACCAAAACAATGCAAAAAACTCAAAATAGAAAATTTCAGCATTGCATGTATTTATAAAAACAATTTTTGATTAAATAATTCATGCATCTAAAGCAATAAAATAAGCATGTTTAGACTCTGATACCACTGATGGAATATGACATGGTATGATGGTGATGATAACACAGCAGAAAAACAAAAATTTTATCATACATACCATACAATTCCAAAGCAAGAAACAAAACATGCAATTTTAGGGTTGTAAAACTTACAACTTTAGATGCACTTCAATATTTGGTTTTGGTGATGACCAGCAATCAAGAGTGATTTATAAACCTTTGATCTTCTTTTCTAATGCAAAAAGAACAGCCTTTACGCTACTCTTCTCTATGTTCACATACACAATTGCAAAGACGGCTTAAAATCGAGATTGCTAGCTCTCTGTTTAAGTATCGTGTAATGGCAATTGATTGAAGCTACAAAATTTTATTTTGCACTTCTCTAAGGTTGCTATTACTACCCAAGATCACAAAAGAATGAGGAACAATCCTTTCTCCTTGTTAAAAATTGGCCAAAATAAAATTGTGAGAGAGAGTTACTATTCATGCCACAAACAAAATTAGTTTTTTTTTCTTTCTCATCCAATATATATATTATCTTTTTTATTAAGTGATAAATCTCAAATATACTACCTTAGGATAATTAATATTAGCTAAAGATAATTAATATTTGCCTTTATCGCTTAATTAAAATAAGTAATATTTATTGAAAAAAAACTCTTTTAATTTATCCAAGATAAAAACAAAAGACATATTAATCAAATTAACCACTTAATTAAATTGGAATATACAAGACATATTAATCAAATAAACTACTTAATTAATATAAAGGATATGCCGAAATTCCTTGATTTCTCTCTAGGAATTTCGGCCAATAGTATTCATATTTAAGTGATTTATTTGATCATAATTCTTTTAGGCTTTAAAACTCAATTAATTAAATTAATACAAGACATTTAATTAATTGAAATTAAACCTTGTGGGTTGAATTTCTCTCTCTCATGGGCCAAGGTCCAATAGCAATCTAATAATCCATTACACATATTAATTTGACTTTAATTAAAAGGCCAAATTAATGCCCAATACTTAATTTAAATATTTTAAGCCCAATGCTTTATGTGCGATCCTATAGGTCCATTTAATGTTGGCAATGAATTAATAAATTAATTCAAAGGCTATAAATATTCTCTAGCAAGATATTATAGCATTCCAAATTAAATGAAAATGCATATCGCATTTTGTGACCTAATGCAATTTTGCATAGTCCCTTACCCAAAAATATCAGAATTAATATAAGGCATGGAACTAGTCACCCTTATATAAATTAATTCCTTTCTTGATATTCCAGTGACAATGAACTCTCAGATAAATAATGATTACTCATTATTTTATCTCGGTATGGCCATACACTTCTCAGTTCACTGATCAAGTGGCCGATGATATTTTCTCTCTTATTGAGAGGGGTAATCCCTTCACTTCTTCCATGCTCTCTAACATGAATCAATGTATACCCAAGCATACCCATACTTGTCACTCTGTTCCGAGCACGTTAGGTGTATGTCAAAGTATACAGTAATACATAAAGAGTTTCATAGAGATTTTAGGTTTAAGAACTCCAATGCAAAACTTGCATATGAAGAACACTTATGACTTATACCATGTAGTGTTCTCATAAATGGATCGAATCCAGATACCATGTTCTAAACATGTATCTATGATCTCTGATTGACACTCTTGTCCTTATGATCCGTAAGACAGAACTCAACTTATCAGAGAGAGCATACTAGTCTTAATTCATTGTTATTCCCATAACAATGACTGACTAGGGATATTTAGAATGATGTCTCTTTTGTTTCAAGGTCTTACAACCATGTGCCTCACACATGATAACTTAAACTGAAACAACATTCTAGGATAGTTCTATCAATTGATATGCACAGGAATACAAAAGATAAAACAAATGCCTTATTTATTAACTCAAATGTTTTATTACAATCTATTGGGGCTAAGGCTTACACTAACAGTTGAGACCTACAGGCTTGCACAAAAAGCATTCAATTAACTTGCCATTTGATCATTCATAATGGAGAATATTACCTAGTTGCTTCTGATGTAAGCAGATAAAATATCATCTCGCACTTTAAGGTGAGTGAAAATTTATCCCAGCTCTTATGAGCATTCTATGAATAAAGGCCTATTGGCTTACCCCCTATTGCAGGGTGATGATTGAGGTGAATGCTTACGGCATTGATTGAAGGAGTTTGGTATGTCAATCTTCACTTGAGAAACCTATTTGTGCTTCTTTCTTTTTTGTGGGTGGAAGAGTATATGCAAAGGATTATTGTGCATGAGATGTGTGCAAAGAATGGAATGTATACACAGAGTTATACACGTGAAGAGCATGCAAAAGAGCTATGTATAATAGAATGCATGGGCCATGCAAACTTCTTGGAAATCTATTCATCTAAGTGAGTAAGGGGCAAGTGGCGGTCTGATCTTGTTGCATTTCTGTTCGATAACCTCTTATTGCTCCAGGTTATTATTTTAAAGGTAATGTGCCCCTTATGGGTTTTCTTGCTAGCTTTTCTCAGTGGAAATGCATCTCTTTAGGGATTTTCACATAACCATATATCTAACATTTGCTTATAATGGACTCAATGTGTTCTAGTGGCTTTTATTCTCTTTTTTTTTTAGAGTAGACTGCCCATTTTTAGGTTTTCACTCTGTCCTTTGGCCTAACTTTTGCTTAGAGAGCCAGTTATTGTTTTCATCTCTAATGGCTTTTTTTTTCTTTTTTTTGTATTTTATTTTTTTGTATTTTATTTTTTTGTTTAAGGATTTGCATTCCTAATTTGCACTTTAGCACGTGTCCTTATACGTGTCATAGGTCTCTCTCGATTGATTAATCATACTTATGTTTAACTTATGCATGTATTCTCATCTATATGTATCATATACGATGGCAGTAATCATAACCAGACATGTAATGCAGAAATAGTGATTCCACTTAATCTCAAGAAACAACACGTTGTGTACATCCGACTCCTGTTATCAATAAGTTGTTTCAGGTTTTCTTGATTGAACATTTTCTCTCACCCCTAATTTTTTTCTAGGGTGACTTTTTCAATTTTCACCCTAGCAGGGTGCCTAATTTTAGCAAAGCTGCCTGTTTTTGGTTTTTGACCCGCGAGGCTTTTTTTTCTTTTTCTCTTTTTTTTTACAAGTGCGCCAACTACTGGCACACCTAAATGTTGATATAGTCAATGTTCCTACTGAAAAGCTTTTGGGATAATAGCTTGGCACCATAAGGTATATTGACCCTCATTATATCATCCACAGAATTACAATCAACGCTCTTGCTGAAATGTTCTCGTCACAACAACTTGGTACCATAATGTGTATTGACCTTCATTATGTCATCCATAGTATAATTCTTTTGCTCATCACTAGAAGTTAAACAATCTTCTAAACCAAGCCTCTTTCAGTGTGCTCCAATTTTATACTGTAATCTTGGTTGGATTTTATGCACTTTGTCATGACTATGTCACTACTTTATAAATTGGCAACAATATGAGGAAAACCATCATTAAGGTTGTCAAAACATCTATTTGTATTTTGTATCTTCCCAAAATTTACATTTTCATCAGAGTTTTATCTCTTGTCCAACATTTCCTTGCCATCAATGTTAGTCTTATAACTTTTGATGTGTTTAACTTGTGTATAGTTCTCTTACTAAAAAGCCTTCTTAGTTATGGCTCAAATAAACAATGACAGCTACAATAGAATTTTAATTTTGGCTTAAGCTATATTCCATTTTGATCTCATGATGATCTTTACTTTCCAAAATGCTAGTAGTAATGGTTTGAAAAGTATCCTTTAAGGATAGTGTGGTTGGTGAGATAGAGTGTCCCTATTGATATTAGGATTAGTCATGGGAAAACCAATAGCCTACTAAGACTTGCCTTTGAACATGATACAAGACTTTTCTTGCGTAGTCATGATTGCAAAAGGGAATAACAACAAAGACATGTTGATTTCACAATAAGGGTACTTCATAGCTTACTTCCCATCAACTCTTGTAGACAGGCACTCGACACCCTTTGTAGTTGTGTAATCTTTTTTCTCTTTTTTTCTTTTTTTTTGTTTCTTCTTTTTTTTTCATCTCTCAAATTTACCTCACTCAGAAGTCATAATGGATGCAATCAATATGTTTTTTTTCTTGAGATCAAATGGAGCAATGTTAATTGAATTAATGTCCTAGAAATGAATTATGATTATTGTCATGCATGATGCAAATACATGAGACATTGTAAACATAAGAAAAGTTCATATCATTAACGCAATCAAAAGAAAAAAGTTGTCTGAGTTTAAAGACACTTATTACATCATAAAAAAACTATTCAGACCCCATCTTTATCTAGATGATGCTTCCAAGGTTGGCGGTGACATGGAGCTTGTAAAGGAAGACTTAATTCTCCCCCTTTGGGATCAGTGCCTGCTGAGTGTCAACTAAAGCTTGAATACGATCTCTTAAGGGACGACAATAATTAGTTTTATACCCTGTGTGCTAGTGATAATCATAGTACCAAACAATTCTATTTCTAGGTTTCCCTTGGCTTATGGCTGGCTTTGTTGGTATTGTTTCTAACTTCCCTTGTCTACTAAGACGAGTGAGGTACCAAGATAGTGATTTATCCATGATGGTAGAATGATTCCCCTTTGTTCTTGTGGCTGAAACTTCTGCAACCTCATCAATGCGCCCACTTAGTTCTCTATTCTTTTACTTGTTTCCATGGTTGCTTCTTTTTAAATTCACAGCTTGGGCTTTTTCTTCCAAATATTCCCCCTCAGCTTTAATGGCGATGTCCTTGAGAGATTTCCAATCTTTAAAGCCCTTTATTTTTAATCCATCTCTTAGATATAGACTTGGATTCCTTATGAAGAGTCTGATTTGATCAAGGGTGTTTGGCTTTCTCTTCATCTCCATCACTCTATTTCTCCAGCAGGTAAGGTATTCATAGAAGGACTCTTCAGGTTTCTAGTGTAACAACTCTAGATCTTTGAGAGTGACATCTATTCTGGTGCTGCAATCATACTACTTCATAAACTCCTACGTTAATAAATCCCAATCTTCCTTGATCCTATGATCTAAATCATGGTACCAATCTATGGCAGGGCTTGTTAGACTAAGGTAGAAATACTCAATCTTCTGCTTCCTAGTCAAAATAGTTCCCTTCATAACCAATGTGTATTGCTTCACATATGCTGATGAGTCTGAAGTACCATCAAACTTAGGGAAATCAAGCATCTTAAAACTTTGAAGCAGCAACTCTTCACTATCTAGATCTCCATCTTCGGTTTAAATCCCCTTCCATCCAATAAGAGATGGGTTATTGCCTCAATTTTCTCTTTTAACTTTTTTAAGGTTGTATCTTCTACCCCAAGGTTTTCATTCTTCACTACAAGCACTAACTCATCCTCTTCCTTATCTTCTATAAAGTCCTATTTGGGAGCATGTATGCTATCCCTTCTCTACTCAGTGCCTGTCAAGGGAATGAATGCCCCAGCAGTGTTTTAATTTATGGGCTGAGGTTCAGCAGGTGTTGGAAACATTCCTCCAATCAGGGCCAACATCCTCTCCTTAAACTCCTAGAACTTTCTATCTAGCCTTTTGTCTAACTCATCACGTTGTCTTTATGGTGTCTCCTCGGCTGACCGGTGTCTAGCAAGTGTACGAGATCGACTAGTAATATGGGAAAATATAGATTAAGACCTTGAATATCGTACCCAAGGGAAACTGTGATGAATGTAACTTGTTTTAGATTTTAAGGTGAATAACGTGTGCAAAGAATAAAAGAAATCCCAAGTTTGTGATGGTGATGAAAGATTCAATAAATAAAACTTAAACAAATTAAACAAAGCAATCAATTAAAGTTGGTAAAATTCAATACTAAAGGCAACTTCTGCTAAAGGACCATCCACCTATACTGATATTATAATGACTTAGCTAAAGGAATACAAGTGATTATGGAAAACTAGAGAAAATAAAGCCAGATAGCTTATTCAGTCTATCGTTCTAAATATTAAATCCCCTTATTCAGAACAATTTAACATATAGTATGAAGATCTAGTTTTTATTCCTAAACTTCCATTAAACTCCTTTTTCAAGTAAATCTAATTTTGGTATATTCTTAGTTTAACTTTTCTTAATCTTAATCCACTTTTACTAATGTATAATTAACTCTTATTCAGAACATAATCATACATTAACACTAATGAATTAACCTAAGAACATGCATATCAAAGATTGTAATTGGAATCAATCGTCAACTATTTATTCAATATGTTAATCAATGACTCAATACAACCCAACAATAAGAAATTTCCCAAGAACTAAGAAATAATCAACTCGTATTAAAATGAAAGCACAACTAAACCATTACAATAAAAGTTAAGGATTCAGGTATCCTTTAGTAAATGTTAAAGTAAATTACTCACACTTCATATTAAAAGCTAAAACAAAATAGAATAATGTTGATACAAAATTAAACCTAGGCTAAAGAATTTGAAGAAATGAGTAAAATCCGTAAGCTAGAGGTCTCCTCCTCATGATGCCTTTAGCTCTTTAAATAGCCTTCCCAAGAGTAGTCTACGTCTCTTGTGACTTGCTTTCTTGGAAAAATTTGTATTTTATTCAAATTGAAAGACTTTTAATCACCTAAATAGGAGAGTTACTCGAGTGAGTGGACCTTGCACTCGGGAGAGTGAAATTCTTTCTCGGGAGAGTGAAATTCTACTGCTTTGTACCTGAACTTTGCTTGGGTGAGTGAAAATTTCACTTTGGAGAGTGCCAAATCACTCGACCAAGTGAGGGAATCACTCGACCGAGTAATTCATGGCTGCTTCCCTTGAGTGAAAGCCATAATTCCCTTAAATTCCACTTTTCCCCCTAACTTCCTCCTTTTTGTACTTTAGGCCCTTTTTCCTTCAATTTGGCCCTGAAAAATACCAAATTAATAATTATTCCTAAAAACACATAAAATAAATAATTAAACTAAAAACCAACTAATTACAACTAAATTGACTCAAATAAATACCTAACAATATACTAAAAATATAGTATAATTCACACTTATCACCGCCCATCTTTACCTTTAGTATAGAACCGTCAGATTCCTTAAAACACCAGGATGAATATTCTACGATGGTTGAAAAAGCAACTGGTTAGAATGATGCATGATATGGTAAGGCATATGAATTATATACATAACATATGGGTGTGAATATATTACACATATGATCTTCGAGGATGATACACATGGATGATGTACATATAATACGTGACTTCATGATTAGAATGATGCATGATGATGTATAATATACAGGTAATGTACAAGCAAGGAATGCATATGATGTGTGGGTGCGATGTATGAGTATGATGTGCATAGGATGTATGATGTATAAACGAGAGGTATACGTATGATGCATAGTATGGGCTTGCGTACAGTGTATGATATACATATGATTCATGACACATGTTTGGGATCACATGATGCATGAATTAATCATTATAATGATGCATACATGTCCATGATACACATATGATACACAAAGTGCAAGTATGGCATACACATGGTGTGTGGTGCATTTCAGATATACATATGGTGTATGGTATACATATGATGCATGATATATGTTAAAGGTAAATATAATTCATGAGTCAATTGTTACAATGATGTATGAGCCAATTGTTATAATGATGAATGATGACGCATGCATATGGTATATATATGATGCATAGTTTATAAATGTGTTAGGTATATATGAAATGTATGGCATACATATGACGGATGGTGCGTAAGTATACTAAGTATACTTATGATGCACGACATGGGTGTACATATGGTGTGTGACATACATATAGTGCACGAGAATGGTATGATAATACATGTGACTAATATGATGTGTGATTTAATTGATGCATGGAATACAATATGGCACATGGTGCATGTTAGCGATTCATATAATGAGTGAGTCAATTGTTACAATAATGTATGATGGGTACATATGGTGTATGGTAACATATGTTAAGAATACACATAATACATAAATCAATCATTACAATGATGTGTAATGATGCATGTGCATATTATACATATGATGCATGAGTGTGTTAGGTGTCAATCACAACCACATACAAGTATAGAATTAGCCTTCAAACCTTATTACTCCCATATAAGAGGTCATGCAGTCTTTTATTAGGTAGGCTTAGCCTATGGGTCATCAGGGAACCCAATGAGCGTATATGGTACTTGGTGGAAAACTGGTAGCATAACCTCTCTTAATTAAAAGCGCAGGCATATGGGTTTTGACCATTATGTATTTTTACTAACTCATACATATTGGTTTAGGCCTGCCGAAGTATGGCAGCCTTTAACTGGTATCCTTCTAATTTGTTTGAGTCCAGTCAATACATAAAGCTCCACATAACAGGCAAATATTATTATGGTTATACAACTTAGAGGAAATTACTATTGTATTACATGAGCTTGAGTCAAGGGTGATAAAACTTTAGGGCTACCCAAGTATGGTCCCTGCTAATAGGTCTAGCTTATCATGAGCATAGTGACCAATGGGTCTATTTGGTACTAGACTTAGGCTAGCAGGTCTCTTTGATACCTCCCTATATTGAGTGAATGTAAGGCATGCTTCAGGATAGCATCAGGGCTAAAAAGGGATGCCTAACTTAGTCCTAAGGCTTTAAGATGTATGCAAGAAATGCAATTTCAAAAGAAGATAGGATTAATAAAAAAAACACCTAATTATAAAGAACTTAACCAAGATACTTTTAAGAGCAAGGTCTTTTTAGTCCCTAGTGGAGTCGCCACTACGATGTAAGCCTTCTTGGAGGCCTGATTTTAGGGTCTAAGATCAAAAGAGGCCCACTATAACTCATAAATTGACTATTTTGCAATAAAAGGGATCAAAACCAAATTATTGTTAGTAGTTAACCCATGAAGGCGTCTACTAATGGGCTCAAAAAGGCAGGTGTTATGGAGTTGCGATCCAAAAGAATGTTGGAAAAGGAATCTCGACCTTTTGATGCCCAAACAGAGATTGGTGTTTGGAACATCACTCTTATTGGGTACCTTGGTTATGTGTTGTTTTATAATTAGGTTTTAGAGTTAATCCACTCTCCTCTCTCACATGATGCAAAACAACAAAATTAAGTAAACATCGCAATTAAGTAATAAAAATGGTAAATAAATAAACAATCTAAATCAACTACTTAAACAACTACAAAAGCAAATTGTCCAAAATGGAAAATAAATTATAGATGATCGGTGTCTAGCAAGTGTACTAGATCAGTTAAGTAATATAGAAAAATAAGATTAAGACCCTAAAATATCATACCCTATGGACTATATAAATTGTGTATTTTAGCTTTTAAAGAGAGTGATGTGTGAAAGAATTCCTAAGTTTTAGAGTGATGATTAATTAACTAAGTGAAAAACTAAATACTAACAAATAAATTAATGAAATTAAAACAACAAATTATAAAACCAAAAACAGAACAAGATTTTAAAAGGTGATAAAAATTCAATAATAAAAACACTTATGGTAAAGGAATTATCCACCTCAACTTCTATTGCAATGACTTGATTAAAATTAACACAAAGTAATTATGAAAAACCATAATAAAGTTAGATATCTTATTCAGAATATCATTCTAAGCATTAAACTCTCATATTATAAACAATCTAATACTTAGTGATAAAGCAAGTTTGTCTTTATCTGTAAGAAGGAGAGTTGACAGTTGATGATCCGATCGGATGACAAAGCCTATAAAAAGGAGTGCCCGGTCGAACCCGGGCATTAGCACTCCAAAGCTTAAGTTAGTAGCTTTTAGAGAAAGAGTGCTTAGAGAAAGAAAGAGTCTCAAATAATCAATACCTGGAGACTTTATATTTTTGGCTATTTATAGGAGATAAAGGAAGGGTACCTGAGTACCTCGGGGAGTGATAACCGGCAGTTGGAGCAGGTGAGCGGTGATGTTATAGGGAGCAGGTGGAGTGTATGGGCATTGACTTATGTCAGTGGATTGATAGGACGTGCTGTCCCATCAGTCCGATCGGACTTCGCCTTCTTGTCTTGTCTTTCCAGCTCATGCTCTTGCCTTTTTGTTAATGGGCTTGAGCCATGCCCAGTATTGTTGGGCCGACTTGAGTGGGCCTCAGAGATATTTTTTCCATAGTTATCACTTGTCCCCCCTCCAAAGGGTCTGATCGGGCATCTTAAGCCTTTTGGTAGTTTTTTTAGGAGTTCATTTGAAGAGACACGTTCGTTCAGTTCGTACGGTTGTTTTGCGTTTAATGCTGCACGTATTTTTATAATGGCACTTCATTTTTTGTAACCGTAGTAGCTAATCGAGGACACATGGCGTCCATCCAACAGGAATGTTTTGGAGTATTCAGGAAGCTTTTTACCTATAAATAGGCAAGTTTGAAGCAATTTTTCCTCATTTTTCAGTGATCCTTAGAAAAACTCTACCAAACCCTTGCCAGAACTTCTTAAGGGAAGTTTTTCTAATTCTGGAGAAGTTTTCAAGATCACCCAAGTAAATAATCGCATATATGCTTTTACCTTATCCCCCTCCATCGAAAATGGCTTCGAGCAGTAGTCATCCAATAGACAAAAGTTTCTTGAGGATTACAAGAATTGGGAGCCTCTCACTCAATCTTTGCAATTGTCAGAAGAGTAGGTGGCCAGAATTTCTTCTCAGTACCAATTTCCTGCAGAAGTGTCAATGATGGCCTGTCCAAAATCCATGGCGATGACAAAGAGGCCCTTTGGCTATGAAAAGAACGAGTGGTTCATCTGCCATTTATGGAGTTTGGATGCAGGAATGAGGCTTCCCTTTGGTGCATTTGAAGTGGTGATCCTCAGGGGCTATGGGATTGCTCCTAATCAATTGCATCCAAATAGATGGAAAACGGTGGCCTGTTTCAAGATTCTATGCAAGATAGAAGCGGTGGCTCCAACTCTGGATCTTTTCACTCATTTCTTTTACATATCCGGTCGGAGGAGATAGCTCAAAACAAGCTAACCTGATGGCCTTTCGAGAGAGCTCAGAAAGGTCAGGCTCAACCTTTGAAGGACATCTTAAAAGAGCGATTTGGCAATGATTGGTCCATGACTAATAGAGGCATGCCATCCTTTATCTGTCAATGCCTTTCTCAGGAGAGTGATTTCAAGGTGCTGATAGAGCTCAACCTGCTCTCCCGAGAGTTTGGGTAATTTTAGCAGTAGAGCCTGGAGGTAACATTTGCATACTTTTCTCTTTTTCTTTCCCCTCATCTTTTCCTGCTTTTATCCCCCCTTTTTACTGAATATTTTCTCCACTTCCATTTTTTAGCTAATAAAAAGAGGGCTTCGCATTCATGGCATGGAGGCCTATGCCCAATCGAAGTGGGCAGATGTGGTTTGGCAGAGGCAGCCAGTGATAATTTGAAAAATGCGGCTGTGCTCTTAAAGTCTGAAGTACAGGAGCTTAAGAATTAAAGAGCCCGATTATCCCAAGAACTTAACATACGACAGAGCGAGGTGGATCACCTGAAAGGAGATGTCATGTCTTGAGTTCTTGGGTTCAGGATAGACGTCGAACCTAGCAAATAAGTTGGTGGAGATCAAATGGAGATGTCTCGTATCTTTGATTCAGGAATAGCGTCGAATGTAGCAGACTGACTTATGATGAAGAAAAACTTTCTCATTTTGAGATGAGCATTAACCCAAGCAAGGGAGCTGGAATTATAATGGAAAAAAGCTTTCGTATTTTAGGCTCGGGATGAGCCTAGCGATCGGACAGACTACTGCCATCAATCGAGATTTTTGTAGAATGGAGTAAAATAAGTAACCTACAAGCGAACATCAAAACTAACAAACGAATAAATGAAAACATTCCTTTTTGCCAAAGATGAAGAGAAATGGAGAAAATCTTCTTTATTGAATGTGAATTTGGTACATAATTATACATGGTAATTTTTGAGTACTTTGACATTTCAGCTTCTGGGAATATCCAACCCTTCGAGGGTCTTGAGTTTATAAGTATTGGAGCTCAAAACCTTGGAAATTTTATAAGGGCCTTCCTAATTTGGCATCGGCTTCCCAACTTCGGCATGTTTCAAGCTTATGTCTACCCTTCTGAGTAGCAGATCACCCACATTGAAGGTTCTTGCCCTTACTTTTGATTTATGGTATCTAGTGACTCTTTGTTTGTAGGCAGCGATTTTGGCATAAGGGTCTTCTCTCCTTTCATCGATCAGGTCCAAATCTTGGCATCTATCCAAGATGTTCATCCGATCAGAATAGAATGTTGTCCGATAAGACGAGAGACCGATTTCTACGGGTATCATTACCTTTAAGCCATAGACAAGAGAGAACGGCGTTTGATGGGTGCCAGCTCTCGAAGAGGTCTTGTAAGACCATAAGACGCTTTGTAGTTCTTTAGTCCAGTTCTTTTTTGCCTTGCTGAGTCATTTCTTCAGGCCTTCCAAGAGTGTTCGGTTGGAGACCTCGGTCATTCCATTGCTCTGGGGATGGGTGATAGAGGTGAACTTAAGGCTGATATTAAGGCCTTAGCAAAAGTTTCTGAAGACCAAGTTGTCGAACTGCTTGCCATTATCTATAATAAAGACATTAGGTAAGCCATACCTGCAAATGATGTCCTTTCATGCAAAATTTTTGACTTTCTCTACTGTGATTGTAGCTAGAGGCTCTACCTCGATCCATTTGAAGAAGTGATCAACGGCGACAAGGAGGAACTTCATTTGCCTTTTTCCTTAGGAAAAAGGCCCTAGGATGTCCAAGCCCTATTGGTTGAATGGCCAAGAAACTCCGATCGGCTGCTGGTCTACTATCGGTTGTCTGATGACTCTCCCATAGATTTGGCATTGCTGGCACCTTCTCACTTTTTTTGAGCATCTTTGAAGATGCTTGGCCAGAAGTATCCAGTTTGGAGTACCTTTCTTGCCATGGCCCTACTAGCCTCGTGTGCTCCGTAAATGCCTTTATGGATTTCCCTTAGGATATAGTCTCCTTCCTCCTCCACACACATTTGAGCCAGGGGTGACTGAAAGCTTTTTTGAACAATTCACCATTAATAACAGAATAACTCAGGGATTTTTGAGATATCTTTTAGGCTTTCGCTTTATCTTCAGGCAATTGCCCTATTTCCAGGTACTGCTTGATGGAGCTCATCCATGTTTCTTGAGATGGCTTAATTTCCATCATTTTTGGTTCATCTAAAGAGGAGGTCGGTTGGTCAATGATGGTTATAATTTCTTCTACCATCCCTTGTTCGAAAGCAGACATTTTGGCGAGCCGATCGGCAGCTAAGGTTTGATCTCTGGGCACCTTTTGTAGGATCCATTCGGATCCACATTCTTCTAGCATCTTAAGTGCCGCCTTGACCTTTGCCATATATTGTATTATGTTGGCTTCTCTGGCCTCGAAGGTGCCTAAGACTTGGCTTGTCACAAGCTGGAAATTGCTTTTAATGATGACCGATTCCAGTCGGATGGCATGGAGCAGTCTCAGCCCTTGCAGAAGCGCCTCGTACTCTACCATGTTATTTAAAATTTTAAAGCTGAGTTTTATTGCGTACCTTATAACAATGCCCAAGGGGCCTATTATTACAATGCCTGTGCCCCCTTAGTTGTCATTTGCAGCTTCATCCACGATCATCTCTCATTTTATAGGTTGGGGCTGACCTTTTACTTCTTCGCCAGTAAATTCAGCGATGAAGTTCGCCAAAGCTTGAGCCTTGATTACTTTTCTAGGCTTGTACCTCACGTCCCATGATTAGAGCTTAATTGTCCATCCCACCATTTTTTCCTCCAAGTTTGGGGTCTAGAGGATTTTTTTGATTGGTTAACCCGATCGGACTACTATTGTGTGTGCTTCAAAATATTGTCTTAGCTTTTTTGTGCACATCATGAGGCGATGATGAGTTGCTCAACCGGACCTTTCTTTAATTCTGGGCTCCTGAGCACTTGGTTCACATAATAGATGGGCAGCTGTTGGGTTCATTCTTCCCTGACCAGGACACCTGCAACAGCTTCACCAGAAGTTGACAAATATAAATACAAATATTCACCTGGAAGAGGTCGGTTGAGTAACGGTGGGTTGGTGAGGAATTTCTTTAGTTTATCAAAGGCTTGTTGGTAGTCAGCATCCTAATTGAAAGCTTCATTCTTCCTCAATTTTCTAAAGAAGAGAGTGCATCGCTTGGCTGAAGAGGAGATAAACCGTCCAAGGGCTGTTATTCTGCCGTTCAGCTTCTGAACGTCCTTCACACTGCTTGGTGGCTGCATCTCCAAGATTACCTTTACTTTGTTGGGGTTGGCTTAAATGCCCCTTTGAGAGACCATAAAGCCCAAAAATTTTCCCAAAGGCACCCCGAAAATGCATTTATCAGGATTGAGCTTGTAACAGCCTCAATACCGGGCTAGCTGTGAACAATATTTTCGATAGTGAATAGTATTTTTTGGATCGAAAAGTACATCCGGAAGTGAAAAATATTTTATTGGATCATCAGAAAGTATTGGTCATGGTGAGTTCGGGGTTTAAATTTTAAGTGAAATCGAGATCAAATGGCTCTCGAAAAGTCAAAAATACAAAAAAGATAGCGATTCAATTTTTATTATCAGGGAATTGACTCAATATTGTATAAATATTTAAAAATAGTAAAAGGACTCCAAAAATTACCAAAAATTGCAGTTATGCCTAAAATAATATATATATTATTTTGGCTGCAAAAAGTAAATTTTTTTATAATACCGATATTTTTGGATTGGACTGATAAATTTAAATCGGATCGATAATGGACTCCGATTGAATCGAAAATTTGTGTTCTATCTATTTTTAATGTGATAAAAATTATGAAATCAATCTTAAAATGAATCGGAGCTTTAAAAGTAATAGCAAAAGTTTTAGGGACAAAAATAGGAAAATTATGGATAAATAAATATATATGTAAAAAAAAGGTAAAACACAAAAAAAAGGCAATAGACGTTGGCCACAAATGAAATAAATAGCAAAGTGGAAAGAAAGAAAAAGACAATAGTTAAATGAAAAAAAAAAGATTAAAACTTTGTGTCGGCAATTGATTGTGGCCAGTGGCCACAATCTTAAAAGAACTTAAGGAACAACACAACAAAAGGTGTAGGGACGACGGAGCAAGGAAAAAAAAAGAAGGGACACCGTTGGCCATCCTTCATGCCGGCCACCACCGCGACGGCGACGAGCGGCATGCCCTCTCCCTCTCACCGGCGTCCGGCCTCTGTTGTGGTGGTTCAATCGTCGAGTTTTTCTATTTTTATTTTAAATGGATTTTTCGTTCGTTCCGGTGAATCAAGGCATCAAATGGGGACACCACCACTACCGATCAACTTCCGACGACGAGGCGAGTCTTCCGATATATTCCATCGCTCCTTAAATGCCTGCGATCGGTAGATCCAAAATGGGTTTGGTGGGTGATTCAAGTCAAGATTTCGGCCAACCAGGGAAGAATTTGGACGCGTAACCACTGAAAAATGAATGAGGTGATCCCGATCTACAAAGTGGCAGTGTCAGATTGTCACCGACGAGATTCCGGCGACACTCCGATGACCTGTCCGGTGAGCTAATTATTAAGCAAATCAAAGCGAATTCGACCGTTATGGTATGTGACTACGAAATCTTTTAATTTTCCTTAATTTTTTGAATTTTTCCTTTAAATTTATTAACGAAAAATATTAAATTATTGATTAATATTGAAATTAATGGTATTATTGTTCAATTAAATTTTAATTAAGCCTAATATAGTGTATAAATTGAGTTAAGAAAATTTATTAAGAAATTTCCTTTGTGAATCAAAAATTTCCTTGTTAAAGAAATGAATTATTGTATTGAAAATTAATAAAATTAAGTCCTAATTTGATAGAAGATGAAATATATATCCATAAATTGTTATGGAATTTATAGAAATTTATATGATTGTTTTGGAATATGTATTGAATAATATAATTGATAAAGTAGAGAATTGTTGTTGATTATGTTATATAATGATAATAGGCATAAAATAAATTGCCATAAATTTTTAATGAAATTTATGAAAACTTAGAGAATTGTTAAGTGTATGGTATATGATAAATTATGTTAAAATAATTCATAAAATAAGAAAATATAACAATAATTGAAAAGCAATGTTCACATAAATTTTTACGAAATTTATGTGATGTATGGATTAATTTAGAAAATAAATATGGAATATACGTAATTGAAATATTGAATTATTGAGAAATAATTCAATAAACAATTAAAAGCTGATAATTTAATGTACATTTTGTATAAGAAAAAAAAAGAGATTAAATGATAAATTTGTAGAAAATAAAAAGTATAGTGAATAAATTAATCGTACTGAATTCTTATCAAATAATTCATAATTTGAATAAAAATGGTGAATTATTGTAAATAATTCACAGTCTTTATAAAATATTTCGAATTCCGAACAATTGCAAAATTTAGACCAATAAAATAAATATAAAAGTAAAGTATTAGTGTTTTGGGTGAAATATAATAAAATTACCGTATTTGTGAATAGTAAACAATTTATAAATAGTAATTGTATAAGTGAATAGTAATCATATAGTGAATAGTAACTGTATAAGTGAACAGTACCAAAGGAAAAATCTGATTACAAAATAATTAATAATTCGAATAAAATGGTGAATTATTATAAATAATTTACAACCCGTATAACGTATTCCAATTTTCAAATAATCGCAAATTTAGACCGAAAGAGTAAGAGATTGACTAAGAGTTAAAAAGTGAATAAAATGACTGTAAAAATATATTTTTGAATTGTAAAGAAATAATTCAATAAGTGCCAAGAAAGAAAAGAGTGAATTATCCAAATATAATTCACAACATATGGAAATATATATATATATATATATATATATATATATATATATATATATATATATATATATATATCGAGAAAATAATTAATTAAATTATTTATAGTGAATTATTGTCAAATAATTCACGCAAAAGTGATTGGAAAGAAAAAGAAAACGAAAAGAAAAAGTTATTATATAGTCGATAGCACTAAAAAGAGTGCGATTGACAAAATGCACTGTTTTAAGCAGGATAAAAGAAATTAAAATTATTGAAGTTTGAAAATCCTTCAGAAAGTTGTTGACTGTTTTTGCCCTTAGCAATAGTCAGGTAGTGATATTCTTATTCAGGATATAATTGGCTAGCCATAGGAACACCTTATACCGCGGTGCAAGTCATGGCGACTTGCTTTGCTATGGGTAGGATCTTTGATCTTCATAGTTTCAGTGTAAAGTGAAAGTGAAAGTGCATCTGTTTTCTGCTCTATGAGACTTGATCTTTTGAGATCGTTTCTCTATCTATTTAGTGGGACCTTTGGGTCCATGCTCCGCATATCCTTTTTGAGATCTTGTCATATTGCATTAGGGGCATATTGAAAGGAATAAATTGGAAGTGTGAAAGTAATTGAATGTAAATATTATAAATAAAAAAGAACTTGATTGAAAGAAAATGAAAACTTTGGAATAAAATTGAAATTATTCCCAAAGGTTGTAATTAATAAGCAAGAATGAAAAGAAAATATTTATAAAAATAACGTGTTTATGAAAATACCCATGGGATTGAATTTGTAATTTGTGTACCAATTATTATTTTAAGAAAATAAAGAGTTTGAAAAATAGTGCTAATTATGTATTTAAAGTCAAACACGACAATACTGTATTTAAGTGTAAAATATGACTAAATAATAAATTCTGGAAGTAAAGATTTAGTAAAAAGTAAACTGATCAAAAACCAAATGATTGTTTAGTTAAAATAGAAAAGGTTCATTTAAAAAGAAATAAAAATAAAGATTTGTATGCAGAGTGATCCAAAATACTTACATCACTTTGCAATAAAGATTATAAGCCTAAAGATTAAAGTGAATTAAAAGAATAGAAAATGAAAATCGTATTTGAATTACCTAATGGAACTAGGAACAGGGAACTTGCTATTAAAGACATGAGTATCCATGTAACTCGTAAAATGAAACGACAACTGCGTCAAGTGATGCAAAAGTATAGGACAAAAAATAAGTAAAAGTAGAATTAAGACACGTAAAAGGAAAAGTCAATTTGTAATCGAATCACAAGAATAGTAGTGTAAAGTAACTTGAAAAGTATACGAACAAAGTAAAACGGTTACAAAAAAAAATGTTGGTAAACAATGAAAATAGTGTGAAAGAAATTAAAAGTAGATTTCTGATAAATAAGAATAGAAGTTTACACAATTTATGTAATTATGTTGAAATTGAGAAATTCTAGGATTAGTAGTCACCACTGAGCATTTCTAGTGCTCAGCACGTAGTGTTTACTGTGTGTAGGTTTTGAAGTGTTGATGGAGCTTGATACACGGCGAAGAAGAATTCGAAGATGAAGAAAGTTAGTTGCACTTTTACCTTTATTATTTATGGCCTGTATATACTTAGACAGTGAGAGTATAGAACTGAACGGTATTTAAGGTAATGTTTGTTAAATGATAAATATTGTTACTGTTCTGATAATTTTAGTTAATGAGTTGTAAATGACTATCATTGATATATGATTTGTTGTGCCTCTGTGAGGCTATATGGATTGTTTGAATTTTTCAGGAGGCTAGTAAGTTCTAGCCATTATACTGCCTAAATTTCGTAAATTGAATAAAATATTAAATTGTATCAAAGTTGTTTGGCAATGATTGAAGTTTAAAAAAAAATTTACCGTTTACCGCTAAGTTTCACATCGAAAAAATACTGTTCTGATAAGGGTGTTACATTTATTGGTATCAAAGCAAAGATTTAAGCGGTTCTAAGATCGGAGTGGAATAAGGATAAGTGATATGTTTGTCTGTATATACATGCCAGTTATAGATGGATAAGTGTTAGGAATCTGGCGTGTACGTGCTCCCCTTTTTGTTTTAAATATGAAAAGTTGATGTTTGACCGAAATTGTCTGATGTGAAAGGATTGATTCTATATAGTAAAGATAGTAGTGGGTGAGAATGAAAGTATTGCTGCTTGAGGCTTCTTGGAGGTCAAAGCAGGAAAATGAAGTATTGACTGAAACTAAATGTAAATGTGAGAATTTAAGTGCCTATATGAATGAGAAACAGTCCAAAGAATGACAAAATAAAGAGTATGCCAGGAAGTTAAAAAGGAATTGTATATTGGGTTCAGATAAATTGTAAGGGACACAGAGATACCTTGACTGGATTGTCTTGATTTAAAATGCTATTGAGCAAATTTATAAAAAGTTGAGGTTGTTTAAGATGCTCTATATACCTGTCAGTGATTTCTTTATAGATGTGGAGATTTGATTGTACATTACATAGTATCGGGATGGGTTGTAACATCTGCATTATATGAGAATACGTGACAGTATTCTATTGCATACATGAAATCATACATTCATTGCATAGCATTTCACCTTATTTGACAGCATCTGATCTGCATCATACTGTGTGTATAGGCCCCACTTGATAGGATGAAACCGACAAGGCATATGATGAGCATAGGGACGACCTAAGAATGAGACGAGAAATAGTGTACTTAAGATTAGTTTCTGTATCTGATGTAGCCCTTATAAGTTATTGGCCGTGTCAGTTAGATTTTCTAACACATCGACCACCTTTGTGAATTGATTGGAAAGTGTTTTTCACCTTTACTAGATCCATTTTAATGGATTTGAGTAATCACCATCTGATATGTCCTGAGATACAGAAAGAATATGATAAGTATTTGAGAATTGTTCTCCAAGTATTGAAAGAAAAGCAACAATTTGCTCAGTTTAATGAATGTAACCTTTGGATAAATGTGGAATTCCTGGATTTAGTCGGGTACTATCGAAAAGTTAACGAAGTGGCCGAAACCCTCAGCAAAGGAATTCGTATGTGATAAGGTAAATGCATTTAAATGAATATGTATGATTGAATAAGGATTAAGAATGATTAATGATAATGTTTTCAATACTTCAAACCGTGAATGTCAATTATAGTATGGTTCCAAAAAGGGTATTCTTAGTTAAATTATAATTGAAACTGATTTTGTGCATCGGATGAGAATAATGGATCAGAAAGAGAATGTTTGATCGATAGTCATTGTGAATAAATTAAAAGATTTTTACTGAAGCCTGCTGAGATAGTAATACCTTGCATCCTGGAAATTATTAGATGTACCGAGATTACAAGCTTAGTATTGAAATTTAGGTTGAAAGTGTGATGTGACAGGTATTGTGAGTGAATGTTTGATGTGTTAGCAAATGAAAGCGAAGCATTAGATGCCTTCTGGAATTGTTTCGACTTATAATGATATCTGACTAGAAATGGGACAATGTGATCAGAGATTCTGTTATTGGATTGTCTATGCTTTAAAGAGAAAAGATGTTATATAAGAAATTAGCGATAATCTCGACAGTAGCATAGCAATCCACACTTGTACTGATGATTAGTCAGAGTAGATAATTTAGATAAGAAAAGAATGATTATGAAAAGTACTTGCTCTTATAGAGGCTGAAGTAACAAAAATATCAAGTTCAAGAGAAATCTGACTCTTATTGATGTATTGTCAGAGAGAAAAGGACGAGTCTCTTATATTGGATTTAATTAAGTGAAAAGACATAAGTAAGGTTTAAGTTGATTTTATTTAAAATGTGAAAGAAATCTATATAAAGGATTGTATGACTTGTACAACGAAAGTGATAACGAGTTTTGATATCGAGATTGGTTGGCTTAAAAGTATATGGGTTCCATTAGCAAAAATTCTTTCTTCGGAACTATTGAATGAAAAAGAAGTTTCGATAACTTTATAATATCCTCTACTCTTCGATATAAGTAAATTTCGAGGATGAAATTTCTTTTAGTAGGGGAGAATTGTAACGGCCTTGATAAGTGTGAAATATATATAGTTTTTAATATGTTTTTAGTTAAATTATTTAGTTGTTTTGGTTTTATTTAGGTTAATTTAGAGTTAATTTGTATTATTTATGATTTTAAGGTTAATTCTGTGTTTTGATTGATTTTCAGGGTTAATTTGATATAAAAGGACTTAAAATGTAAAAAGGGCAAAGTTTTGGGCTAAAAGTACAAAAATGAAGAATTGATGCAAGAAAAATTGACGTCCAGTCCAGAGCCCTGAAACGTGACCACGTGAATTCTTGAAGAGCTTCATACGTGGCCACGTGAAGAACAAAGTTAGTAGAAACATGGCCATGTGAGGAAAAGAGAAGGAAAAAATAGAGAGAACCTGGGGCCATGTGAAAGGGAAGTTGAAGAAAGCATTTGAAACACGTGACCACGTGTGTTCTTATACAAGAAATCACGTGGCCACGTGTGAAAGAAGACTTACATGGAACGTGGCCACGTGAAAGATAAGGCATAGTGAGGCGTGGCCACGTGATTCAACTCTCCAATTGCGCGAAGGATTTACGAACTTCCTATTTTGAGCAGAAATTACTTCCTTTTTGGTTTTCAGAGTTTAAGAAGGAATCCATGTCTTCTTTTGCCTATAAATAGCAGTCCAAAACACAGAAGAAGGAGAGAATCATCATTCATCATCATCAAGCCTTAGAATTAGTTTTAAGCTTTCTTTGTTTTAGTTTTTACATTCGTTGTTTTTACAATTTTTCCAAAACGTTGTTTTTAGTTTTCAAGAATGTCTTGTCAGTAGTTTTCTTTACTTTTGCTAAAGGATACTTGAATCCTTGACTTGTATTGACATGACTTGAGTTTGTTCTTAAATTTTAATACAAGTTGATTATTTCTTGGTTCTTAAAATAGTCTTGTCTTTTCTCAATATTAAATTGATTATTAACTTGATTAAGAATTGGTTAATTAATTGGTTTAAGTTGATTAATGATTTGCATGCTCTTAGGTTGATTTATTTGGATTAATACATGGTTATAATCTGAATAAGCTATAATTTTGTGTTAATTTGAGTAAGTTAAGATTAAGAAAAGTGTAACCAAGAATAGGTGGAAGTTAATTCTCTTGAAAAAGGTTTTAATAGACATCTAGGAAACTTTATTCAGTTCTTTATGCTAAGTTTTGAATTGTTCTGAATAAGGGAATTTAATACTTGGAATAATAATCTTGAACAAAGTTATTTGGGTTTAATAAACTGAATTTTCCATGATCACTTGTATGTTTTTGTTTAATTAAGTCATAGCAATACTTGTTAAGGTGGATAGTCCTTTAGTGAAAGTTGTTTTTATCATTGATTTTTAACTCATTCAATTTACTTGTTTTCAAATAGATCTCTTATTTACTTTAGTCTTTGCAATCATTTTAACTTAGTTTTCAAATTATCACAACTTTGGGATTTCTCTTCTCTCTTTACACACAAAATTTGTTTTGAAATTGAAATAGCACATGCAAGCACAAGTTTCCCTTGGGTTCGATATTTTGGGTTATAATTTTATTTCCCTATATTACTAAACCGATCTAGTACACTTGCTAGACTCCGGTCAGGCCTCAACACTGGGTTAGCCGTGAACAGTATTTTCGATAGTGAATAGTATTTTTTTGGACCGAAAAGTACATCCGGAAGTGAAAAATATTTTATTGGATCATCGGAAAGTATTGGTTATGTTGAGTCCAGGGTTGAAATTTGAAGTGAAATCGAAATCAAATGGCTCTCGAAAAGTCAAAAATACGAAAAAAATAATGAGTCAATTTTTATTATCAGGAAATTGACTCAATATTGTATAAATATTTAAAAATAGTAAACGAAATCCAAAAATTACCAAAAATTGCAGTTAAGCCTAAAATAATATATAGATTATTTTGGCTGCAAAAAGTAAATTTTTCTATAATACCGATATTTTTGGATTAGACTGATAAATTTAAATCGAATCGATAATGGACTCCGATTGAATCAAAAATTTGTGTTCTATCTATTTTTGATGTGATAAAAATTATGGAATCAATTTTAAAATGAATCAGAGCTTTGAAAGTAATAGCAAAAGTTTTAGGGACAAAAATAATAAAATTATGGATAAATAAATATATATGTAAAAAAAGGCAATAGACGTTGGCCACAAATGAAATAAATAGCAAAGTGGAAAGAAAGAAAAATACAAAAAGATAATAGTTAAATGAAAAAAAAGATTAAAACTTTGTGTCGGCAATTGATTGTGGCCAGTGGCCACAATCTTAAAAGAACTTAAGGAACAACACAACAAAAGGTGTAGGGACGACGGAGCAAGGAAAAAAAAAAAAGAAGGGACACCATCGGCCGTCCTTCATGCCGGCCACCACCGCGACGGCGACGAGCGGCGTGCCCTCTCCCTCTCACCGGCGTCCGACCTCCGTTGTGGTGGTTTGATCGTCAAGTTTTTCTATTTTTATTTTAAATGGATTTTTTGTTCGTTCCGGCGAATCAAGGCGTCAAATGGGGACACCACCACTACCGATCAACTTCCGACGATGAGGCGAGTCTTCCGGTATATTCCATCGCTCCTTAAATGCCTGCGATCGGTAGATCCAAAATGGGTTTGGTGGGTGATTCAAGTCAAGATTTCGGCCAACCAGGGAAGAATTTGGACGCGTGACCACCGAAAAATGAATGAGGTGATCCCAATCTACAAAGTTGCAGTGTCGGATTGTCACCGACAAGATTCCAGTGACGCTCCGACGACCGGTCCGGTGAGCAAATTATTAAGCAAATCGAAGCGAATTCGACCGTTATAGTATGTGACAATAAAATCTTTTAATTTTTCTTAATTTGTTGAATTTTTCCTTTAAATTTATTAAGGAAAAATATTAAATTATTGATTAATATTGAAATTAATGGTATTATTGTTCAATTAAATTTTAATTAAGCCTAATATAGTGTATAAATTGAGTTAAGAAAATTTATTAAGAAATTTCCTTTGTGAATCAAAAATTTCCTTGTTAAAGAAATGAATTATTGTATTGGAAATTAATAAAATTAAGTCCTAATTTGATAGAAGATGAAATATATATCCATAAATTGTTATGAAATTTATAGAAATTTATATGATTGTTTTGGAATATGTATTGAATAATATAATTGATAAAGTAGAGAATTGTTGTTGATTATGTTATATAATGGTAATAGGCATAAAATAAATTGCCATGAATTTTTAATGAAATTTATGGAAACTTAGAGAATTGTTAAGTGTATGGTATATGATAAATTATGTTAAAATAATTCATGAAATAAGAAAATATGACAATAATTGAAAAGCAATGTTCACATAAATTTTTACGAAATTTATGTGATGTATGGATTAATTTAGAAAATAAATATGGAATATACGTAATTGAAATATTGAATTATTGAGAAATAATTCAATAAACAATTAAAAGCTGATAATTTAATGTACATTTTGTATAAGGAAAAAGAAGAGATTAAATGATAAATTTGCAGAAAATAAAAAGTATAGTGAATAAATTAATCGTACTGAATTCTTATCAAATAATTCATAATTTGAATAAAAATAGTGAATTATTGTAAATAATTCACAGTCTTTATAAAATATTTTGAATTCCGAACAATTACAAAATTTAGACCAATAAAATAAATATAAAAGTAAAGTATTAGTATTTTGGGTGAAATATACTAAAATTACCGTATTTATGAATAGTAAATGATTTATGAATAGTAATTGTATAAGTGAATAGTAACCATATAGTGAATAGTAACCGTATAAGTGAACAGTACCAAAGGAAAAATCTGATTATAAAATAATTAATAATTCGAATAAAATGGTGAATTATTATAAATAATTCACAACCCGTATAACGTATTGCAATTTTCAAATAATCGCAAATTTAGACCGAAAGAGTAAGAGATTGACTAAGAGTTAAAAAGTGAATAAAATGACTGTAAAAGTATATTTTTGAATTGTAAAGAAATAATTCAATAAGTGCCAAGAAAGAAAAGAGTGAATTATCCTAATAAAATTCACAAAATATGGAAAATATATATATATATATATCGAGAAAATAATTAATTAAATTATTTATAGTGAATTATTGTCAAATAATTCACGCAAAAGTGATTGGAAAGAAAAAGAAAACGAAAAGAAAAAGTTATTATATAGTCGATAGAACTAAAAAGAGTGCGATTGACAAAATGCACTGTTTTAAGCAAAATAAAAGAAATTAAAATTATTGAAGTTTGAAAATCCTTCAGAATGTTCTTGACTGTTTTTGCCCTTAGCAATAGTCAGGTAGTGATATTCTTATTCAGGATATAATTGGCTAGCCATATGAACACCTTATACCGTGGTGCAAGTCATGGCGACTTGCTTTGCTATGGGTAGAATCTTTGATCTTCATAGTTTCAGTGTAAAGTGAAAGTGAAAGTGCATCTGTTTTCTGCTCTGTAAGACTTGATCTTTCGAGATCATTTCTCTATCTGTTTAGTGGGACCTTTGGGTCCATGTTTCGCATATCCTTTTTGAGATCCTGTCATATTGCATTAGGGGCATATTGAAAGGAATAAATTGGAAGTGTGAAAGTAATTGAATGTAAATGTTATAAATAAAAAAAAAACTTGATTGAAATAAAATGAAAACTTTGGAATAAAATTGAAATTGTTCCCAAAGGTTGTAATTAATAAGCAAGAATGAAAAGAAAATATTTATAAAAATAACGTGTTTATGAAAATACCCATGAGATTGAATTTGTAATTTGTGTACCAATTATTATTTTAAGAAAATAAAGAGTTTGAAAAATAGTGCTAATTATGTATTTAAAGTCAAACATGACAATACTGTATTTAAGTGTAAAATATGACTAAATAATAAATTATGGAAGTAAAGATTTAGTAAAAAGTAAAATGATCAAAAATCAAATGATTGTTTATTTAAAATAGAAAAGGTTCATTTAAAAAGAAATAAAAATAAAGATTTGTATGCAGAGTAATCCAAAATACTTATATCACTTTGCAATAAAGATTATAAGCCTAAAGATTAAAGTGAATTAAAAGAATAGATAATGAAAATCATATTCGAATTACCTAATGGAACTAGGAACAGGAAACTTGCTATTAAAGACATGAGTATCCATGTAACTCGTAAAATGAAACGACAACTACGTCAAGTGATGCAAAAGAATAGGACAAAAGATAAGTAAAAGTAGAATTAAGAAACGTAAAAGAAAAAGTCAATTTGTAATCGAATCACAAAGAAAGTAGTGTAAAGTAATTTGAAAAGTATACGAACAAAGTAAAACGGTTACAAAAAAAATATTGGTAAACAATGAAAATAGTGTGAAAGAAATTAAAAGTAAATTTCTAATAAATAAGAATAGAAGTTTGCACAATTTATGTAATTATGTTAAAATTGGAAAATTCTAGGATTAGTAGTCACCAGTGAGCATTTCTAGTGCTCAGCACGTAGTGTTTATTGTGTGCAGGTTTTGAAGTGTTGACGGAGCTTGATACACGGGGAAGAAGAATTCGAAGATGAAGAAAGTTAGTTGCACTTTTACCTTTATTATTTATGGCATGTAGTGAGAGTATAAAACTGAACGGTATTTAAGGTAATGTTTGTTAAATGATAAATATTGTTACTGTTCTGATAATTTCAGTTAATGAGTTGTAAATGACTATCATTGATATATGATTTGTTGTGCCTCTGAGAGGCTGTGTGGATTGTTTGAATTTTTCAGGAGGCTAGTAAGTTCTAGCCATTGTACTGCCTAAATTTCATAAATTGAATAAAATATTAAATTGTATCAAAGTTTTTTGGCAATGATTGAAGTTTAAAAAAAAAATTTACCGTTTACCACTAAGTTTTGCATCGAAAAAATACTGTTCTGCTAAGGATGTTATAGAGCTTCATCCCGAATTTATTCAGCGTGTTGAAAATCTTTGCTAAATTGGCAGGATGTTCCTCGGACCTTTTGCTTTTGACGATCAAATCGTCCATATAAACCTCCACATTCTATCCGATCCGATCTTTAAAAATCCTATTCATTAAGTGCTAATATATGGCACCTGCATTTTTCAATTCGAATGGCATGGCCTTATATCAAAAGGTGTAATTATCCGTGATGAAGCTGGTCTTCTCCTGATCCAACAACCATATCATGATTTGGTGGTATCCAGCATACGCATCGAGGAGGGAATAGATGGCGTGACCAGCAGTGGCGTCCACCAGTTAGTCTATGCTTGGCAGGGGATAGCTGTCTTTTGGATACACTTTGTTAAGGTCCGTGAAGTCGACACACATTCGTAAGTTTCCTGACTTCTTCTTTACCAGGACAACATTGGCGAGCCATTCGGGATAGTCAACCTTTTAGATTGTACCCGCTTTTAATAACCTATCTATCTCTTCAAAGATAAATCTCCTATGATCGGGAGCATGCCTTCCCAACTTCTACCTAATTGGCTTACAAGCTGGATCCACATTGAGTTTATAGGTGATCACGTTGGGGTCAATTTCGGTGATGTCTTCCGGATTCCAAGTGAAGGATGTCTGGTTAATCATCAAAACCTGCATGACAGCCTCCTAACCTCCGTATTCATGCTGGTGCTAATTTGAACAGCCTTGCCTTTCGCAAGTGTCCTTGTCTTGACTTCCTCTGTAGGATCTATTCTTTGATCCTCCGCCTGCTCAAGTCGCTTTAGACCTGGTTCTACCATTATGACCTCTTTATGGTGTTTGATCATGGCAATATAGGCCTCTCTCGATGCCTTTTGGTCACGTCTTAGGATGGCGATGCCTCTCCTGGTCGGGATCTTTATTACCATGTAACAAATGCTGGTGATAGCTCCAGTTTGAAAGAGTAGAGGCTTGCCAAAAATGGCATTATAAGCAAAAACCATATCAATAATCATGAATGTTACCTTACAGGCATGGGCGAGGGCTTCTTGGCCGAGTTTGACGAACAAATCAATCGATCTTACCACTGGCACTGTGGCATTGCCTAGTTCAATCAATGGCGTGGTGTTCGGCTTAAGCTCTTCGATCAACAACCCTATTTCTCTGTAGGCTTATAAGGTAAGCACATTCACAACACTTTCGTTGTCCACCAGTATCCTTTTTACATCGAAATTATTGATTCGTGCCTTAATGACAAGGGCGTCTCCATGAGGGAACATTACATCTCATGCATCCTCACTGGATATGGTGACTTGGGCAAGCCGTTCAAATGTATGGGAGACATAGACACCCTTCCCCTTTCTTTTTATGGAGAGATCCTTTCCGTAGGGTGACCCACCAGTGATCATATTTATAACACCGACATATGGTCGACATGGATCCGCATTCTTTGGTTTTCTCCTCTTGTCATCGTCATCGTCGAAATCATCTTTCCTATGGTCTGACTATCTACAGGTACTTGCCCCTCGGGTCGGACCTACAAATCTCTTGAGGTACCCACTTTGCAAGAGTCGCTCAATTTCTTCATTCAGCTAGTGACATTCGTCGGTTGTGTGACCGACATCCTTGTGGAACTTGTAGTACTTATTATGGTTTTGGGTCCTTCTTTTCTTCTCGTCCATCTTCTTAAGCTAGTTCACCTTTTGGTGATTCTCTTTGATCCACATTAACACTTATGCGGTATTGGTGTTGAGCGGAGTGAAAGTTCGAGCCTACTGGCCAATACCCCGATCAGACCTTGAATGACTGTTCGTCTGGGTGCTGCAGCCTATCCATAACGTTGCTCCTTCTGCCTCGGCTGAACCTCAATGCATCATCCAGCTGAATGTATTGCCAAGCTCTTTCCATTAGATTGAAAAAGCTAATTGGCGGCCTTGTTGTAATTGACTCAAATAATGGCCTATCAACAGTGCCATTGGCTAAGGTGGTGGATGCCATTTTCACGTTTACATTCCTCACCTCCGACATTATGGCTTGGAATCTGTTGATGTAGTCTCGAAGACTTTCATTGATCCTCTGATAGAGGTTGCATAGATCGCTCGTAGATTTTAATGCTCATGTTTGTACAATGAACCGTGTAATGAACAACTCATTTAGTTGTCGAAAAGAGGTGATTAACCCCTGCAAGAGCTCATGGAACCACGTAAGAGCATCTCTTCTTAGTGTGATAGGGAATATCCTACAAGCAATCCTTTCATCATAGGTGTATACCTGTACTTTCGTTAGATATTCTGCAAGAAGAGTGGCAAGGTCAGTCTTACCTATATACTTGTCTATTATCATATCTCTCCACCTGGGAGGTAGCTCTGATTCCGTGATTTCCTTGCAAAATGGTGAGGCCGTGTTGCCGCAGGTGTTGTCCTCGAACACTGCTTTTTTGGAGCCTGCCAAACCAAACTGCTTAAGCTTCTGCTTAAACCATTTGTCCTCCCTGCTCATGGCTATTGAGGCAAATTCATCTCTTTGCTCCTTCGTGCGGTTGCAATTTGGCGTGAATATGAAAGAAAAATCATCCCCAATGGATAAGGTGGAAGATCTACTGAGGATGTATGGAGAATCTTTGCTTGAGGACATCGTTCCCTTCCCCTTGTCATATCTACCTAGGATTCTAGCCCTCATCTTCCTATTATTATGAGGTATTGGCTCATTGATGGAAATCCCCTTGTCCTTTCTTTTTTCGAAGTCTTCGGCCATAAAATACATTTCATGGCCTCTTTCATAAGTCCTGGGCATTTTTTCCTTTTTCAAAGTTTGGACTATGCTTTTAGTGAAGTCACTAAGAATGGCACGTATGTCCCTAATGGAAATAGGGGTATCTTCCGATTGCTGCATGGCTATGTCGTTGAATTTTAGGAGGAGGTTACCCCTAGTAGGGGATCTGAGAGACCTCTCTCTTCTTTCTGAGGGCCTAGATCTACCCTGGCTGTTATGATTATACTCTCCCAAAGTTGCATGTTCATTGGATCTCGAACCTACCATTTTCTCTCAACAAAAGCACCAAATGATAAAGCAAGGTTTGTCTTTAACTGTAAAAAGGAGAGTTGATAGCTGATGATCCGATCGGATGACAAAGCCTGCAAGAAGGTGTGCTCGGTTGGACCCGAGCGTTAGTACTCTGAAGCTTAAGTTAGTAGCTTTTAAAGAAATAGTGCTTAAAGAAAGAGAGTCTCAAATAATCAATACTTGGAGCCTTTATATTTTTGGCTATTTATAGGAGATAAAGGAGGGGTACTTGAGTACCTCGGGGAGTGATAACAGGCAGTTGGAGCAGGTGAGCGGCGATGTGACAGGGAGCAGGTGGAGCATATAGGTGTTGGCTTGTATCAGTGGATTGATAGGACGTGTTGTCCCATCAGTCCGATCGGACATCGCCTTCCTGTCTTGTCTTTCCAGCTCATGCTCTTGCCTTTTTGTTAATTGGCTTGGGCCATGTCAAGTGTTGTTGAGCCGACCTGAGTGGGCCTTAGAGATATTTTTTCCATAGTTATCACTTAGCATATTGATTCGGTTTATAAACTCCTGAACTATCATTAAATCCTCTTTCGAGAGATCTAACTCCAATCTATTCTTAATTCAGATTTCTTAGTCTTAATTCCACTCTTAATCAACATAGAATTACCTCAATTTTTAGAACATAATCATGCATCAACTTAAGTGAATTAAACTAAGAATATACAAATCATAAGTCATAGATAAAATTGACCATTAACCATTTATTCAATACATCAATCATCAATTCAACAAAACTTAAGATAATAATCAACTCAAGAACTAAGAAATAATGCACTTGCATTAAAAAATTAAGCTAAAATCAAAGTCATTATAATAAAAGTATAAAGGTTTAAGTATCCCTTAGCAAAAGTAAAGAAAACCACTCACTATTTATATTTAAAACAACTGAAAAATTGAAGTAAAAGATTACAATAAAAATAAGGTTGTTAGCTTCCGTTGAACTCTTCTCAGAACATCCAATTGTAGCCTCCAAACCATAGGTTCTTTTACTCTTCCAAAACTAGGTAAAAAACTTAAGTAAAAAAATTCATCCTCCTCAAAAGTTGGTATTTATGTTGCTTATATACCTTTGAGTGAGGAGATTAGGTGCCAATTAACTTCCTAATCCAGAGCAATATAGGAACAATATAGTAATTGGAATGCCCGCCTCAGTAGAGGAGAAAACCTCCTCCACCGAGGAGATGATCTTTTTGCCTAAGTGTATAGTGCCTCGATAGAGGGGAAAATCCTCCTCCACCGAGGAGATGGCTCCTGCACTTCAATTCTTCATGTACTCCTCGGTAGAGGTGAAATCCTCCATCGAGGAGCTAGCCACTGGAACAAAAACATGCTATTCTCCTTTTACAAGCCTAAATTGCTAATTTTCTTCTTTTTCCACCAAACTTTCTTTTTTCTTCAATTAATCACCTAAAAACACCAAAACACATGCAATTAAGTCCACCAAATTAGAAACTTAAAAATCAAACACAAAATTAAACAAATTAATGCTAAAATATCATATTAAACATGCCAAAATATAATAATAATATAGTTATAATTCAAGCTATCAAATACCTCACACTTAGTCTTTGCTCGCCTTCGAGCAAAATTAAATAAACCAACTTCTCAAAATAATCAAACTTCAACTAAGAATTATGAACTTCAAAATCATGCTTAGCAATTAACAAAAACACTTAATAGAATTCCAACTAAATTAGATTCAATCAAGAAAATATAAATTAGTTCTATGTGTGTGTACAAGACCAAAATAATTTAAGCATTTTCAAAATCAAAACACCAATGCAATTCATAGTCAAGCTTCAGAAATTATATTCACCTAAATGTACAAATGGTTTTGTACTTAAAACTTTAGAAACACTATAAGTCTCTTCTTTATCACCTGAACCCGAAGTTCATCTCCGCTAAACAACTCAAAAGCAAACATAGAATCACTAGGCCTTTATTAGGTTGTAATGTGGTTAGGGCAGTGGTTAACAAAGAATGGACAAAGATAAAAAAGAATAGCCATTGTTTGATTGAATAGACAAATATTTCAAAATTTCACTCCACTAGCTCTAAAAGCATATAACTTAATTCAACCAAATTCTGAAGTCATAATTTCTTTCCCCTTGTAAATACCCCCACACTTAAAATTTTGTCATAGATTGCTAGCTTATTTGCAAACTTTCTTTCTTTTTTCTTTTTTTTTATAGTCATTAGCTTCATTGTTGGCAACCAATGACAATATGGGTAATTACAAGTTTAACTCACTTTCCCAACTTCTTATCAATCCTTACCAATGATACAAAAAACCTTTTCTAAATACACTCTTCAAAATGCCCGATAAATATTAATCTATCCCAATCCTATAGTGGCCAATTCTTAGAATGGAGGATAAAAGCTTTTAAGGTTATATAGTGAAAAAATGAGTGTAACAACGAAAATAAACATGGAAAACATTGAGCATGCCTTATTATGCTTAAAATGGCTAATAATGGATAAGTATACACATATAGGGTAGGAAACAAACTAAGTTATGGCTAAACAACAAAGATATGTCTAAGTTGTTGGAGTTGTTTTTATGCTTTAAAGGGTGATGAGGAAGGTTCTAGTGTTCTAAAATTCCTTGCTCAACTACCTCAATGTACTGATTTTTCTTCTTTTTCAAACTAGTCTTAGTGCTCAAAATGTAGAAACTAACAAATATAGTTCAAGTTAAATGCTACATCGGCTAGAATTCCTTCAAGTAACATGCTTGCCTTGCCTTAATGATAAACAAATATTCTGATCATTACACATTCTAATTTAAAGTTCAACATATTTGATTCTGAGAATAAACTAAGGCGAACTAAACTTCGTGTAAGCTAAGTAATAGTTGAACTAACTATATAATTAGCATAGACAAAAATAGAAAGCAACTTAAAAACTACCATAAAACTAACAAAATAAAGCATTAATATTACTACCAAGACATCATAAAAAGTTACTACTATTAAATTTACAATCAAAGCGACACAACTAAGAACAAGAAAAGATAACTAAATAAACAAAAACATAAAACACAAAACAAAAACAAAAGCTTTTATGAATAAAAGGGGAGATGTGAGATTTTCTACTTCCTGAATCTCCTAAGCAAAATTGAGCTTAAATAAGCTCTACCCTCCTCTACAAAACCTTGTTATCCTCGGTAAGTCATAGCACAAATCACTGTGGTGGTGGTGGGAACCACTCCCAAAAGTGTATTGTGAAATGCTCAAAATTCTTTTATATATCATCGATGCTTTGTTACAAATGGTCAATACGCCCTAGTTGCATATTTAGTCTATCATTCACCTGGTTCATGAAAGTGATCATTTGTGGGATGGTTCTGCCTCAGCTATAGGTGCCTCTTGATCTTCATCTCAATTGTGACCAACCGTGATTAACTGTAAGTATCCATCTCTATTTGTCCAATGTCGATGCGGCTTATCACATAGTATTTTCATATTCTTCAGCAGTGTAAAATCTATAAACTAGGGTTCGCCAAGGGAATCCTCCATATCCAAGTTTTTTTACCACTTTTGCCATGCTTGTGGCGATCCATCCTAAGGAAATTGTCTTGACTACATTAGGCTTCCACCATAATTCCTCGATCTTATGCCATAGATGAAATGCTTTATTTAGTTTGATGCCTTCAACCATATACCTTAATATAAGACATTCACTCGTATCGACTGCACCTGAGCTACCAAGATAATTATAGAAGGTGATCGATAAGAACCAATAGAGAACTCGTAATGCATGACTACTTAAAGCGTGAGCCTTAGTTCGACTAGAGTTGTAAAGAACTAGGTCAATAGGATCTCAGATTACTTCCCAATTTTGACTCGAGGTGAAATTTAGCAAATCTTTTATACCATCCATTGGGAATCCCAAATGCTGTGAAAATTTAGAAAAAGCCATGGTGTAAGCCTTCTGACCAACTTTGAAATGGACAATGCCACAGTCATACTCGTCTTCAAAGTGGCAACTAAAAATGTGAGGAAATCTCTTACAAGCGTGGGATGCACTTCAGGCTTCTTCTTGATAAGGGCACCCCATCTAATGTTTTAAACTAATGGATAGATTTTAGCCTATAGATCGCCAGCAGCAATATCCAAATAGAAGTTATTCAAATACACTGGATTTACATAAGTTGCAGTCCTAAAGCACTCATAAAGTTCAGCTTGATCCTCATCTACTTAAGGTAGGACATGTAAACTCGAGGAGCTGAAGGCTTCGACATGCTTGTTCATTTTAGAGCCATTACATTATTCAATGTAGCACAAGTAAGTTTTTAAAAGTTATAGTGCAATACCCCATCCTAAGAGAAACAAGTAAAATTTAACTCATGCTCAACAATATTCAATGCATTATTTCAAATGGCTAAAACATGCATATCAAGTGTGGGAAGAAAACAGCAACATATGAGATTGAGTTAAGATGGTATAGACTAAGAAAAATGAAGCAAAATAATTGAACTTAATCATTGAGGCATTTCATCAAACACCTTGTGTGCACAAATGAGCTAACCTAATGTGAAAGCAATCTCAACCCAAAATTAAGCCAACAAGTGAAATCAAACCTCATTCTCACACAACAAGCAAGCTACGTGTAAATGGAATGAAAGTGAAACATAAATTTAACTCAAAATTCACCCTAAGCAAACTTATGATTAAGAACAATAAACCCACACTCTTATGCTCAAGAATAATAAAACCACACCAATTCATTCCAATTGATTTAGGCATGTAAATTGAAGAATTGAGTAATGTAAAATGCAGTTACTTAATGTAATGAGAAGGAAATTAAGAAAGACTAAAGCTTAGAGTTGAGTGCCTTGTTAGAGGGAGATGGGTAACTCGAGTGAGGGAGAATAAAATTTGGGCAAAATTTAAGTGAGGCTTAGTTCAAGGATGAAAAATGGGTATTTAAAGGGATGGTCCCTCGGTAGAGGGAAAAATTCCCTCTATCGAGGTAATTATCTCGGCCTAGGTATACAAAGAGTCCCTTGGTGGAGGGAAAAATCCCTCTACCGAGGAGAATGCCTCTGGACTAAAAGGAAAAAACAAGAAATTCATGCAAGCTTACCTCAATCGAGGAAATTTCCCTCTATCGAGGAGATGACTTTGGGACTAGGAGCAAGAGCTCCCTTGATAGAGGGAAAATCCCCTCTACCAAGGTGATGCTCTTGGGAACACTAAGGCAAAACACCCAAAATCCAATTTTTCATGCATTCTAGCTCAAAACTCCTAAATTAATCTTAATCTTCTTTAGTTTTTTCCTTTTTTCCCACTCTCATTTGACTTTTATAGTACTAATTAACTCCACACATGGTTCTCAAACAAATAACCATAGCTCACTCTAATTACTCACCACCTCTTACACTTAACCAAATTTGAATCAAAACCATGAATAAACTAAATGAAATAATACATACCTATTCAATTTCATTCCAAATCCACTCTATACTTTAAATATAAATGATTCTTCCTTTAATTCATAAATCACCAAACAATGAAAATAAAGAAAACTCACATAGCAACAATAAAACCTAACTAAAGAAACACACAAACAAATCAAAGCAAGACAAAGCTAAAAGAGTTTAGTTTTGAATTTATAAAGTCTTCAGCTAGACATTGTAGAACCACCTTACTTGTCATGGAAAACCAAGGCTGGCTCAGCAACCTCCAATTGAGCAAAATGATAAGGCTTCAGTTTGTGGCCATTAATAACTTTATACTCATGACCATCCTTTGGATTCGTGATGGTAATAACTCCGACTTCATTACTTAAAATCACTTCATATGGTCCAAACTATCTAGATTTTAGCTTACCTGGAATCAACCTCCATCGGCTATTTTATAGCAAAACCAATATCTCGGGAACAAATTCCTTCGGAGTTAGCTTATTGTCATGCCAACGCTTTATTTTTTTCTTTGTATAGGGCAACATTATCATATGACCACTAGAAAAACTCCTCAAGTTTATTGAGCTGCAAACATTGCTTTTCTCCCGCACATCATATATCAAAATTTAGCAACTTTATAGTCTAATATGCCTTATGCTCTAGTTCGACCGGCAAATGACGCGCTTTCCCCAAAACCAACCTAAATGGAGACATACCTATAAGAATCTTAAATGCAGTTATGTAGGCCCAAAGAGCCTCATCTAACCTTTGAAACCAATCTTTTATAGCATTATTGACTGTTTTCTCTGAGATTGATTTCAACTCCCTATTTGACACTTCTACTTACCCACTTCTACTCTTTGATATGTAGGCCCAAAGAGTAAAAATTTCCTCTTCCACTGCCAATATATCGAACCTAAGAGTAGAAAAGAGGAATCCCCACAAAAGTTGCAATCAACAAATAGCCTATATTTTATATCTCACCATAAAACAATGGCCAGATAATTCAGCAAATAGCCTATATTTTACATCTCACCATAAAAAAGGTACCTTTAATAAGTTGAAAAGAAGCAGCGAATGTGCAATATGATTTGTTTAAACAATTACCGAGAGACCAACGGTCTAACAATGATTAATCCATAAGATTTCAGAAAAGTGGAGCAAAAAAAGAGAAGATAAAATAACAGAAGTCATGTATTAATACACATAACTCAGATTTATATAAATGATATATATATATAAAGAAAAAGGACCAGCCAGCCAATCTATGCCATACATCATAATGAATACTAATCCAAAACAAAAATCATAATGAATGGCTTCGCTTATAATTAATAAAACTTGTAAACTTTTTGCAGTGGCTTTAACAATGATCATGGCATTTAGAAACCCAAAACATTCTGTGCCCAACTCATGAGATGGAAATAATTCATCACGAAGACAAGCATAGAATTCGCAAAACATCTCCACAAAGCTTAGAACCCTCAACTTCAACTTCTAACTCTTTTAAGCTTCCTTCAATTGAAAGCAAAAATAACTAGACAAAGTACACATTGTTCATTGCAAATGAAAATGCAAAACTGGTCGATTTCATTTGGTTCCACATAAGTATCATCATTGAGAGCCACTTCATCAGTCACCACCATCACTTCATTGGTTTATATGATAACGTAAATAGTAAATTATGTAGCAAGAATATTTTATTAAATGTATGCATTTGATCAAAATTGCCACCCAATCATATATACAGCATATTGCCTAAAATGGAGAACTAGTATGTCAACTCAATAAGTAGTTCATTTAAACATTAAATCAGAATACCTTACTATGTGCAAAAGGCAGCGTTTTGTAAAACAGTGTGCAAGCACACATGAAAATAAACAATGACGCAATCCAATACAAACTATCTAAAGAATCTATGCATAGTTCACTAACTGGAGAACGTAAATTCCATGAGAACTTGAACTCAAAGAGTGACTTTCAATTCTAAGTTTGCGTGGCTACATTCTAAAAAGAAATATTCTCAAATAGTTTTCAAAATGAAATCATTCCAACTTTTTCTTTAAGAAAAAAATATAATAATAATTCTCACGTTAATTTACGTATTTCAATAATCTGCATGTATACATATTTCAATAGATAGCCATTGAAGCTCTTGCAAAGCAGCAGTTGATAAAGAAGATCAGGGAGTATTATTATAAGAATTAAAGGAACTGCAAAATTCTATCTTTAAAGAATTTTGAGAATAAAAAGGAGCATACAACAGACAAAAGTTAGAACACAATCTGCACTCACTAAGACTAAGAAAAATGAATGATTAATCGATACTTTTAATTATATCTTTGAGAAAGGAAGATATTTGAGAAAAAGTATACCTATCAATTTATGAAGAGGTAGATGACTTGTCATATTTTCATAGTCTTGCCACTATTGAATAGAATAAGATTTTGGAACTTTGTCCACGAGATATTTAAAAAGAATAACATATAAACAAAAAAATTAACCAAATTCCCCACCACCCATCAAACAACAATCCAAGGATTGTTTCTCGTCAAATTGGTTTAGATTCCATCTAAAAGCAATTAAAGAAACATTCCACTTGGTTATTCATACCTCAAATTCTTAGTGGTGGTTCTGCTATCAGTTGTTCTCGTGTTTTGGTTTACTTCTTTCTATTTCTTCTCTGTTCTTATTTCTGCTAGTTCTTTTAGCAGTGCCAATTTGGGTTCTTCTAGATGCTTTCTGGCGTGGTTCCCTTCCTGGTTTGCTATGCTGCCGTTGCTTAGTTGTAGTTAGATTGAGGCAGTTACTTGGCTTGGCGTTTAGTTTGTTGGTTCATTTGTTAGTGCCCAACTGGCTTCTGCTTGTACTCTAGTAGTGTTTTGCAAAGGGGGCTGTCAGCTTTGTTTTTTGGTTTTTCTTCTCCTGTGATTATGCTCTGTTTTGCTCTCTCAGCCGCTGATTGTTTTCTGGGTAGAGCAAACACAAATAAACAAATTCCACTTCCAACACATAATATATATATATTGTAAATGCCAAATGATGTGTAAGTTGAACTTTACTTAAAATTTTGTGAAACAAAGATATTAAATTTTTTACCTGATATCTAATTTCTAGTTAAGAATTTTTTAGCACAAACTCTTTGTAGTTATATACTAGCTATTATATTTGCTGGTATTGATCCAAAGTCCATTGCAACCAAAAAAAGCTGTAGTCTTTTTGCATTTCTACATTGTTTTATAAGCAGATAACTATTAAATTCCATGAGCACATTGAATCACTGGAAGGCAAATTCATTTAATCTGAACCAGATACTAACTGGAGTAACAAAGCATTAAAATCAACCAAATTTGTCAATGAAAGAAAATTTTATTTATTGAACTTCTATTATTCTACTAAAGAAAGCATATAATAAAAGGAATTTCAGAGTTCCCGAATCCAAAAATGTAAATAAGATACACATCAAGCAGATTGAAGACAACAACATGCTTATCATTCAAAGGAGTATTTAATAACAATATAATTCAGTAACCTTACAAATTTGAAGTTTTGCAAGGCCTTCTTTATCAATCTATAAAATTAATATCATATAGATTATATATGAGCAGAAAAGAAAATAACATAGATGGAATTTACTCCATCAAGCAGTAGTCTTGCTCCACTTTCAATGCCACTTTGAATTAATCTATGTATTCGTTCCTTGGCCTACCAATGCAGAAAATATCAACAGGCAATAAGTCTGCTAGACATATGTTACCAAAAAAATTAATAAATGTCGGTGATTAGTGTGAGCAAGTAATATTTTGCCTCATGCTAGATTAATTTGGACAACTATTCCATATTAAACATAACTGCTGCCTAATATTCATATTCTCTTGTTATAGAAGCTCATATTCTGCATCTTTTTTCAACTGAGCAAAACTTCTATGGAGAATCAGTAAATCACCTCTATTCCTTCACTAACCCTATGTGTACTAAACAAAACAAAACAAAACAAAACCGTCAGACCCCAAAAAAAGAACTGATAAAAGTGGAGAGAAATGGTTCTTTTGTTTGGATGTTTTAATGCTTTGTTTCCTCGCCAAATACCTCATTGTTGCAAACTGGGCATACCTGGTAAAAGAATCAAACCATAATTGATATAATTTGAAGACTGTAGGCATTCACTCAAAGCAAATGAACAGACTCTCTAGCAAATTTATCGCTTGACAAGCAGCTCTAAGCCTTCTAATTAGAAGTCCATTTTAAATTAAAATCACTTTAATATCTGCTTATCTCAACAACAATATCCACCAATTTAAGTAAATGGAAAATGCAGCTGAGTTGAGAATTCATTTTATGTGGTTGTTAGTTTGTTACCTAATGCTTGGGTTTCAAATAATACAAAAAACTAAGTATAAAAGAAACAGAACATAACAAAAAAGCATAGTTTTGCATTTCTCCCTAGTTTTAGCTAGTTTTGACGTAATTTATTCCAGATATTTACTTTATTCAATCATCCTAAAATGCAGCTAGATAGTACCTATTCTTGTAATTTCTGCTGCAACAGGAAATAACTTCTGTATTTCATCTTTTTGCTTATAATTTTCAAAAAACACACCTTCGGATTAACATGCAGAGGCATACCAGTAGCTAAATAGCAGAAATATGGAATATCAAAAAGATTAAACTGTTACAACAATCTGTACTCATTTATGAAATAAAATAGAAACTATAAAATGCTTTAGTCAATTAAAAAACAGAAGCAAATCCGTGTTACCAAAAATGTCGGAGATTGATACTTCACTTCAAACCACAACATGCATAGGTATACCTAAGGCAAATTGAGGAAGAGAGAGAGAGAAAGGGGGGCAGTGAGAGCTGCGGCGGCGACAATATGAGGGAGAAGAGATGAATAAAAAAATGGTGGCAGAAAAAGATCTATTTATACCTAGGGCAAATTGAAAATTATCAACCGAAATAGCCACAGAATCTAATTAGCAACGGAAAACTAAATTTTGTTGCTAAATTAGCAACAGAAATAAATTCGGTTGCTATTCTAACAACTGAATTTTTTTAAGGCCTGTTATTTAGCAACATAATTCAAATTTCGTTGCTAAATAACGGACCTTAAAAAATCCAGTTGTGAAAATAGCAACGAAATTTAATTCCGTTGCTAGAAATGAATTCGGTTGCTACTCTAACAACTGAATTTTTCCAACTCTATAATACAGCAACGGAATTCAATTTTCGTTGCTAATTTAGCAATAGAATTCATTGTCTGTTGCTAATTTCAATTCCGTTGCTATTTAACACAATTGGATTTTTAAGGTTCGTTATTTGGTAACGGAATTTGAATTCCGTTGCTAATTTAGCAACATAAATTAAATTTTGTTGTTAAATTTTGTTTCAAAATTTTGCGCCCTCTATTGCCGCAAAATTTAGCAATGGTTAACAAATTCCGTTGCTATTTTTTGGCATTAAGATTTTCCACACTTTTTAGCAACTGACTTCCACCATATTTTATTTCGTTGCTAAATAAATTGAAATTAACTAATTTTAGCAACGAAAATCATTTTTCATTGCTAAATTAGCAACGAAAATTTTTCCGTTGCTATTTTCATATTTTCTTGTAGTGTAGTAAATATATTCCCCCTAAAGAGCTCAAGCACTACTCGAGTATCACAAGTCCTAGTAGCCACTGCTTCTACCCACTTACTCAAATAATCCATGACAATTAGGATGTACTTGAACTTGAATGAGTATAGAAATGACCCCATAAAGTTAATTCCCCAAACATTAAAAATTTTTATTTCAAGGACATTATTCATGGGCATCTCATCATGTTTTGATATATTTTCTACCCATTGACACCCATCACATGAATCTACAAAAGACTTAACATCAGTAAAAAGAGAAGGCCTAAAGAAACTTGACTATAGAATTTTTGCCAATGTACGATTTGGTCCATGGTGACCTCCAACCTTTCCTCCATGACATAGTCTCATTATGTCCATTTGCTCCTCCTTTAGAATGCATCTCCGGAGCACTTGATCAGGACAAAGCTTGAATATGTATGGGTCATTCCATAGGTAATGCCTTGCATCCTACTTTAATTTCTTCTTTTATTGCCAAGTGAAATCCTTCAGAAGGTAACCCTCCTGCAAGAAAATTAATAATGTTAGCAAACCAAGAGGTCAAAATTTCATAAGAATAGACAAAACAAATATGTTCATCAGGAAATAAGTCAAAAATTTCTCCCTTTTCCATATGTGCATAATCCAATCTAGATAAATAGCTATAAAAAATTTTGCTCCCTTCTTATCCTTGATCTCCACTTCAAATTCTTGCAAAAGCAAAACCTATATAATAAGCCTCATTTTGGAATCCTTCTTTGTAAAAAGGTGCCTAAGAACTGTGTGTTTCAAGCACACTGTGATGTTGGTACCTAGGAGATATGGCCTAAATTTTTCAAATGAGAACACTATGGCGAATAACTCCTTTTCTGTTATGGTGTAGTTCACTTGTGCCCCGGTGACTGTACGACTTGCATAGTAAATTGTATCAAAAACTCTTTTTTTCCTTTAGCCTAAATCTGCTTCCACTGCATAGTCACTAGTATTACATATAATTTCAAATGGTAAACTCCAATCCTGTGATGTTATGATTGGTGTTGTGATTAACTTTTGCTTCAACAAGTTAAAAGCCTGCATGCACTCATCATCTAAGTTAAATGTAGCATTTTTAAGCAGTAAATTAGAAAGTGACTTAGCAATTTTAAAAAAATTCTTAATGAACCAGTGATAAAAACCGACATGACCAAGAAAACTTCTAATACGTTTAACACTTGTAGGGGGAGGTAATTTATCAATAACATCTACTTTTGCCCTATTGACTTCATGAATTCCTCTCTCAGATATTTTATGCCCTTGAACTATTCCTTCCTTCACCATGAAATCACATTTTTTCCAATTGAGGATAAGGTTCATTTCCTCACACCTTTTCAAAACCAAAGCAAGGTTAAATAAGCAACTATTGAAATCACAACCATATAATGTAAAATCATCCATAAAAACCTCCATGAATTTTTCAATGAAAACATGAAAAATCTATTACCTACTAACCTTTCTAACATTTGGTTAATAAAGGGTAAAGGAAATTGATCCTTCCTAGTAGCATTTTTTAACCTTCTATAGTCGATGCACACTCTCCATCCTATTACTGTACGTGTAGGGATGAGTTTATTTTTCTCATTAGTCACTACATTCAAACCCCCCCCCTTTTAGGCATATATTGAACCGAACTAACCCAACTGCTATCAGAAATAGGATAGATAATATGTGTATCAAGCAACTTAAGCACCTCATTTCTCACCACTTCTTGGATTGCTGGGTTTAGTCGCCTTTAGGGTTGTACCACTGGTTTGAAATTGATTTTCATTGAAATTCAATGCATATAAAAGAAAGGAATGGTTCCTTTTAAGTTAGATGTCTTCCAACCAATGGCTCATTTATGCTCTTTCAAAATACTTTAATAAGCATTTCTTCCTCTAAACCTATTAAAAGAGAAGAAATAATTACTAGTTTTGCATTTTACTCTAAAAACACATATTTTAAATATGAAAGAAGGGTTTTAAGTTCGGAAATATTTTCTCCCTTAGGAGGGTATGATTCTTTCTTCTTAGTTTCTTCTCTATCATGCTTTTTTTTAACTCCCTTATCAACTCCAGCGCTTTCCTTCCTCCTTGTTCCTTGCTTTTCAGATGCATTAAACACCCTTGAAGCTTCTCTTCTAATAGAATTTCTTTTTGCTTCTCATTGACACACTCTTAAACACCATCAATGAAACAAATGGATTCTTTAAAGTCATAAAAGGATATTGCATCACTTTGTTCACATTAAATACCATCTCCTCATTAAATCTCAAAGTCACAATTTTTCTATGCACATCTATCAAAGCCTTCACCTCATTTAAAAATGGTCTTTTTATTATTAAGGGTAAGTTCTTGTCCTCTTCCAAATCCATTACCACAAAATCCATCGAAAATATGAAATTCTCAACTTTCACTAATAAATCCTCAATTATGCTCTTTGGCTTATTCACAGACCTATCCGCTAATTGTAGTGTCATTTAGGTTTCTTTGATGTTGCCTAAATTCAATTTCCTATAAATAGAATAAGACATCAAATTTATACTTGCGCCTAAATCACATAAAGCATGTAAAATAAAATTTCTTCCTAATTCACAAGGCAAAGTAAATTCCCTTCTTGGATCTTTTAACTTTTTAGGAATTTTATTCATCAAAATAGCACTATAATTTTTAGATAATTGCACTGTACCTGCACCTTTTAGCTTTTTCTTGTTAGAACGTAGCTCTTTTATGAATTTAGCATACTTAGGCATGTGTAATAATGCTTAAACAAATGGTAAATTTACATACAACTTCTTAAACATATCAAAAAATTGAGCTAATTGTTCATTATGCTTTTTCTTCCTAACTAAAGACGGATAAGGAAACTTAAACTCATCAACATCAAAAATAGATTTTTCCTTACCTTTACCTTTTTTCCACAATAGTAGGCACTTCACTATTAACATTAGTTTCAAAAATACTTACCTCCGTTATCGATTCCACCGGTTGTGCAGGATTCTTACCTTTTTTGATCTTTTTTACCTTTTTTCCACTTTTCAAAGTGATTGCTTTTACTTCATCCTTTGGGTTGTGGTCCACATTAGATGGAAATGTACCATGAGTCCTATTGGAGAGAGAATTTACAACTTACCCAACTTGAGTCTCTAGATTTCTGATGGAGGCATCTTGATTTCTCATCCACGTATCTTGAGATTTTCATCTAGCATCTTGACTTGCAATAAATGTGGATTGTGTAGTCATAAAGCTAGCAAACATTTCCTCTAAGTTCAGTTTCCTATCATGATTCGGTTAAGGTTTTGGTAGGATCCTGGTTGTTAGTAGGGTAGAGCTTGGTAGGTGGATATATAGTGTGCTGGTGTTTGATATGGTTGTTGAGTGTTAGTATGAGGGGTTGTGTTTTGATGGAAGAAGACCTCGAGTTAAGGGTTTGATGTAGAGGCATGATTCCCTTCTCTCTAGGAAAAGATAGGGTAATTTCTCCATCCAGGGTTATAAGTATTGCTATAGGGGTTTATAGCATTCACATCTTCCACTACTATACCTATACCCTCTCCAATCTTGTTTTCAGGTGTCACTTAGGTTCCCCCACACATATCACATCCTTGAGACCAAGCTGACACATTTTATACCTTTAAGACACTCAACTCTTTCTTTAATAACTTTATTTGTACCCTAAAGATTTCAACTTCATCCATACTATGCACTCATTGCTTTTTTGTGTGGTCTTTATGTTTGCCTATTGAGCTTTATTTGTGGCCATCTCATCAAGTAGTAGAAAAGCTTCCTTTGATATCTTGTTTATGAAACTTCCACCCGAAATTGCATCTAAGAGAGACCTATTGCTTGATTAACACTTGCATAAAAAGTAGATATTAGTTGATACATAGCAATTTCATGGTATAAACAACTCTTTAAAAGTCTCCTAAATCTCTCTTAAGCCTCATGAAATGGTTCCTCGTAAAGTTGCTGAAAATTGTAAATATTATTTCTAATGGTGTTGTTTTAGTTAGTGGGACGAATCGGACTAGGAACTTTTCTTGTATTTGCTCCCATGATCTTATTGATTGGCTTCGTGGCATTTGCAACCAATCCCTTGCCTTATCGATGAGAGTGAATGGAAATAATTTTAGTCTAATAGCATCTATAGATACATTTGGGATTTGTACTATATCACTTATTTCTAGAAAAATGTCTGAATTTTGAGCTAGATCTTCGATCTCTGATCCTAAAAATTATTTCTTCTGGACCATGGTAATGGTAGCAGGTTTCAGCTAAAAATAATGACTTTAAGGTAGCATAATAGTCTTGTACTTCTCATTCCACCTAGGAGTAGCATAATCCCTTATGGTTCTCGATCTCATCTTCTTCCTTTAGGAATGATCTTGCATAACTTGCCCTCTGAGTAAAGGTGGTAGATCTTTAAGGGAAGGGTCATTACGTGGCTGATCATGTACATTCATATTGTTTCTCTATTGTCACCTCAGTTGATGTAAAGTTCTCTTAATTTTAGGGTCAATAGGTAAAATCGAGGTCATCTCTTACCATGCACTATTGACACCTACAAAGAATAAAAGAATAAAGAATAGAAAGCAAAAAAGAATAGCACACAAAATTCACTTTAAAATCTAAAATAAATTCTAATCCCCGATAATTATGCAAAAAACTTGACCGATATCTAGCAAGTATACTAGATCAGTTAAGTAATATAAGGAAATAAGATTAAAATCCTGAAATATCGTACCTTAGGGACTGCATAAATTGTGTATTTCAGCTTTTAGAGTGAGTAATGTGTGAAAGAATTTCCAAGTTTTAGAGTGATGATTAATTAACTAAGTGAAAAGCTAAATACTAAATAAATTAATTAATGAAATTAAAACAACAAATTATAAACCAAAAATAGAACAAGATTGTAAAAGGTGATAAAAATTCAATAATAAAAATACTTATGCTAAAGGAACTATCCACCTTAACTTCTATTGCAATGACTTGATTAAAATTAATACAAGTGATTATAAAAAACAAGAATAAAGTTAGATATCTTATTCAAAATATCGTTCTAAGCATTAAACTTTTGGATTATAAACAATCTAATACTTAGCATATTGATCCAGTTTATAAACTCATAAACTATCATTAAATCCTCTTTTGAGAGATCCAACTCCAGTCTATTCTTGATTCAGATTTCTTAGTCTTAATTCCACTCTTGATTAACATAGAATTACCTCATATTTTTATAACATAATCATGTATCACCTTAAGTGCATTAAACTAAGAATATGTAAATCATAAGTCATAGATGAAATTGATTATTAACCATTTATTCAATACATCAATCATCAATTCAATAAAACTTAAGATAAAAACCAGCTCAAGAACTAAGAAATAATGCACTTGCATTAAAAATTAAGCTCAAATCAAAGTCATTACAATAAAAGTATAAGGGTTCAAGTATCCCTCAGCAAAAGTAAAGAAAACTACTCACTATTCATATTAAAAATAATTGAAAAACTAAAGTAAAAGATTACAATACATATAAGGTTGTTAGCTTCCCTTGAAGTCTTCTCAAAACATCTAACTGCAACCTCCAAATCCTAAGTTATTTTACTCTTCCAAAACTAAGTCAAAAACTTAAGTAAAAAAATTGATCCTCCTCCAAAACTGGTATTTATGTTGCTTATATACCTTTGAGTGAGAAGATTAAGTGCTAATTAACTTTTTAATCTAGAGCAATATAGGAAATATATCGTAATTGGAATGCCCACCTCGGTAGAGTACCTCGATAGAGGGGAAAATCCTCTTCATCCTGGGAGATGACTCCTGCACTTCATTTCTTCATGTCCTTCTCGGTAGAGGGGAAATCCTTCTCCACCGAGGAGTTAGCCATTGGAACAAAAACGTGCTCTTCTTCTTTTACAAGCCTAAATTGCTGATTTCCTTCTTTTTCCACCAAACTTTCTTTTTCTTCAATTAAACACCTAAAAACACCAAAAACATGCAATTAAGTCCACCAAATTAGAAACATAAAAATCAAATACAAAATTAAAAAAAATTAACTCTGAAATATCATATTAAACACACTAAAACATATTAATAATATAGTTATAATTCAAGCTATCAACATACATAAATCGAGCATTCATTTGGGTTGAAAATATTGGTTCCCTCATGTATATTTTACAAAAAATTCTTCTTTATTATTACGTGATTTTTAGGTTGGAAAATTGAACATTGGTCCATTTTTATTAAAGAAAATCCAATTAATTAGTACAAAACGATTTAAATGAAATTTTATCATTTAACATACAAAAATTATTTATTACTACCTATTACATTCCAAAAAATAAATACATCCAAAATAAATAGTAAAATATAAAAAAGTAAACAAATAAATAAAAGCGTAAATAAATGAGGTAAAATAATTAAAAAAAAAAGACAGAAATGGAACCATCCAGGATGATTCTCCAAGGCACTTCGATGATGATGATGATGATGATGATGATGATGATGATGATGATGATGATGAAAAAAAATTAGATTTACACAAATGGATAAATATTTACAATACTAACAAGTAACAGTGTTATAAAAACTATTTAATATATCACATAAATATAAAAGAAAATAAATTAATGTAAAATATTGAAATATATGATAAATACAAAAATAAGTAAGTGAATGAAATAAAATTAAGATACTAAATGTATGAAATGCAAATAATGGAATGTGAAGAAAACCAAATGCATGAAACATACAATTGTTAGTATGTATGAGTGAACAGTAGGGACAAAGACTAGAATAAGAAAAAAAAACACATGTAAATAAGACAAAAAAGTATTAGGTAAGTATAGAACAAAATAATTAATAAAATATTTACAAAAATGATAATAATTATAAAAAAATGTTAATAATAGCAATAAAACTTAATATAAAGCCTAAATATGTAATAAATAATTTTAATAACAACAAAATTAAAATTAAGCCTAAAAACATCAAATTAGTGTAATTGAATTAGTAAAATGAATTAACAAGCCAAAGGTGACCCAAATATGAATAGTACCCACGCAAAAAAGCAAAAGAAAAGAAAATGCATGCATTTAGAGTACCACGTGAAAATAAAAGAGAAGGGAGCAAGGACAGCAGGCGGTGGAACAGCAGCGACGGAAGAGGAAGACAGACGACCAGCAGGGGAGGGATGGCAAAGCCACCACTCGTCGAAGGGACGAACGTCGATCAGCCTCCCTTCCCATCGGTGGCGTCAGTAGCAGAGGAAGAAGCACAGAAGGTGGACAACCATGAAATGGTGAACCCGAAACCAAAAAAAAAACAAAACACACCAAAATAATATGGGAAAGTTGGATTCATGCACAAAATATATTTAAAACTCATCAATCCATAAGAGAAATATGATTTAAAGCATAAAATCTAAGAATCAACAAAAACTCAAAACTTGAAAATAGAGAACAAAGGAACCAAGGTTGAAGATAAGTAATGTTTTTCTTGCATAGTTAAAATTCTTTTCTTCACTTTATTTAAATGGATTTTCTCATATTAATGATCAAAATCAACACCAAGATACAAAAATAATAAATTTAAATATTTAAAATCATGAAATCACGTAAACAAAACACCAAACAAATAAAAAAAAAAAACTAACTAATGCAACCTATTGTAAATAAAAAGAATTAATATCAATTTAAATAGAGGCTTGAAGGACTTGTGAATATTACCCTTGGATTTGTGCTGTCCCAAAATCAAGGGAATCCGATCTAGAGTTTGCTATTTTCCTTCTTGTTCTCCTGGTTTTTGTCTTTTTCGTTGTGTGTGCTTTGCTCTGTGTGTGTTTTTTGGTGTTTTGTCCTCCTCTCTTGGCCTTGAGTGTAGGTTTTCTCTCTTTTTAGATTTCAGATGCAACCCCCATAGGTTTTGTTTTTCTTTTTCTTTATTGCCAAAAGGCTACTCCCTTACTTAATGTAAATTCCTTTCTTTTTATAGCTCTTCCTCCCGTCCTTCCCTTTTTTTTATTTCCCTTATTTTTCTTTCCTTGATTTTCTCCTCAATTTCCTCTCTTTTTGATTTTTGATTTATTTGTCCCTTATCTTATTTTTACCTTTTTTTTTACGTCTCCTTTTCCTTTCAATTTTTTTCTTTTTTATATTTTATATTTCTATTTTATTTTTCTTTATTTTTTTAATAATCTTAGTTTAATTAATTTTTTTATATTTTTTTATTTTAGAAAATGAAAATCTCTAAAAAAGACCTCTTTCAAAAGCACCGAAAATTTCATAGGAGAGAAAACAAAAAAACCATTTTTTTTAGAGAATCGTGATTATATTCTCTTGCTATTTTAGAGCAACACAATCTTCATTGGATAACCCTAATCAAAAGCCGCTTCAAGATCCAGTGTCTACACCGGCATATTCAACTTTGTGTAATCCCATCTAGCGATGACAGTGAATTAGATACAAGCAGAAAATGCTATATCTAAATCTGAACCCTATATATATATATATATATATATATATATATATATATATATATATATATATATGAATCTAAATTCAAATTTGATTATATGTATATATACATATCCAAATCCATTGCAAATTCGACTATAATTATCAAAATATTATCCAAACCTATTTAAATACCCCATTTAATTTAACTAAAATTTTGATATATTTAATATTAGTAATAAATTCTTATTCAATTTAGTATATTTATATATGATGCATACTGTCAATATATTTAATAATTATATAATATTTATATTAAATATTATAAATTTTCCATGGTATTGGAGGATAAATTATCATTTTTAATAAATTACTAGTTAAGTTTATAAAGGGGTTCAAATAGTGGACATCCAATAATTTACATCCGAACTTGATAATTTTAGTAAGTTTCTAGCCCAATATAGGCATCCTATGAGGCCCCTAACATGACCCTAGTTAGAAATGCATATTTTTAATAGGGTTATAATTAATTGAGAATAAATTGAAAATATGAATTACACTTAAGGTATGGGACAAGTGATAAATTCTTCATATTATAGTAATTGCATGAAAATAAAATTTAATATTTTAGTTTAATAATATTCAAGGGTGTAATTGAAGCATGAAGTATTAATTTTGGGGGAAATTTGTAAAAATGACATCTTAAGGGTCAAATGCGAATGAAGAAAAGAATGGAGTGGTTGATTTAAGAAAAGAAAAAATGGAAAGGTCAAAGTTTAACATGAAAAAAGGTGAGAGATTTAAGTGAGACATGCAAAAGGTGAAAGGATTAAAAAGGGAATTTTCCCTTTCTTTATAAAAGCTAAAAGGTGGTATGAAGGAAAAAGAAAGATAAGAAGAAGGAGAGAGAGTGTGGAACGGCAACCTTGAGGACAAATTACAGAATTTCTTTAATTCGCCCACACATCCATTGTTAAATCTTTAAGTGATCTTGAAGAAGAAATCCTTGCATGTAGAATTAATCAATGGCAATTAGTGTAAGCATTAAGGTAATTATATTAATTTGATAATTCATCATCTTCTTCTTCGTCTTCTTCTTATTTTTTGTTGAGGATTGATTAGGTAAAATGCTGAAAATTCTTGTTAAATGGATGAATTGTTGTGAAATGAGAAGAAGAAAGGAAAAAGAAAGGTGCAAGAGTGAAGGCTAGGGGATTTCGGCTAAGGTATGGGATTCTTAGGATTTTTATGTATGTATGTGATTAAATGGAGAAGAAAAATGATTTGTTGTATGATAGGTTGAACAAATGATTTGAGCCTAAATTCATAGAAGATTTGATAAGAAGAAACATGTAAGCATCAAGAATTAGTTGTTGTAATTTCAGCATATTTAGAGTTAGAAAGTTTAAATTGAGATAATTTTAATTTTATACTTTACATAAGTAACATACCTTTAACTTTGAAGAAGAAACTTAGGGCTAAAAATGTCTATATGTTGTTCATAATTTCACTTGCAATTGTAGTGAACTGCTGATTTCGGTTTTGGATCAATTTGTGGAAAATACGATGTAATTTCTTGTATAATGGTCAGAATGACATGAGGTTGAATTCTATCCAAAATATACTTATAAATGAACATTTTATATGAGGAATCATTGCCTAATTCTATTTGTATGAGTGTATAATGTTAGCTTGAAATTCGTAAGGACTGGTTGCACTGTTAAGAAACAGATTGTGGTATTTCGGGCATAAATCTTGGTAGAGGAGTCAAAATGCTATGCTGTAAAATTTTGGCTAAACTAGATACCTAGGATCAGAACTTTGTTGAAGAAAAGTTAGTCTGATTCCTTCCCCATTTTATTCTATGAATTTTATAAATGGTAATAAAAACTATTTTTGATTTTATGAACAGTCTATGTTTTTTCTTGAATATCTCGAATTATAGATGTGATGTTGAGGTGAATTTTGATGTTTTAGAAATTGGACATACAGGGTAATAAATCTGCAGAAGGTAACTTGGCCTAAGAATAACATTTTCCAAATAAAAAATGGCACAGAAGTTGGATCCAGAATGCTGGCCCTGTGCAAAGTTTTGTAGGCAGAATTTTAATGTATCTTCCATTATGGTTTAAATATAGTTAAGTTAAATAGGTGTCTATATGAAAACACAATGAATTGGATATGGCATGTGATATGATTATTGATAAAGGTCCATATATATATATATATATATAAAGATTATTGATAATGATATCAAATATTTATATGTAATTAAACTTATATACATGCTTGTTATATGAAAAATTATTTACATATGTGTACTCCCATGAAGAGTAAATGTGTATTTCAACATGCACTATATATATATATATATATATATATATATAAGTAAAGATTATTGATAATGATATCAAATATTTATATGTGATTAAACTTATATACATGCTTGTTATATGCAAAATTATTTACATGTATGTACTCAAATGAAGAGTAAATGTGTATCTCAACATGCACTTATACTATGAAATAAGAAATATAATAGTATGACCATCTTCACATGTAGTGCCTTAAGGATAACATGTTAAAGTACATATTATGATGATATATGCTCAATTGTCAATACTTGAATTGTTATATACCTATATGAAATAAGAAATACAATAGTATGACCATGTTCACATGTAGTGCCTTAAGGATAACATGTTAAAGTACATATTATGATGATATATGCTCAATTGTCAATACTTGAATTGTTATATGCCTATATGAATACATGTGTTTATATATACTAGGGATTATGAATCTTTTTACATGATCACATGCATATGATGTGTTATAATGTAAAGTTCTAAGAACAAGGCATGTTTTATGATGAGCACTTGAACAGGTATGATACATTACGTGATTGTCATAGTATGATCATGCTAAAGCGTGATATCTAATAATAGCATGATTAAAAAGTATGTGAATCATTATACGAACCTTGTATACATAATTATACCATAGCAATAATATATCTATCATATGGTTATACATATGCAAATTAATTAGTTAAGTGCAAGCATGATATATGAAAACAGAATTAAATAGAGTATTGCCTACAATTAGAGTTCAATTGTGGATAGATAGGCACCTATAGGGATATTGCAGCTGCCACCATTGACCTATTTAGGTCTAAAGTACAGTTAATCCTATTGGATCATAAACAGCCAGTTTGGGTTGTTAGTTGACCTCATTTGGGTCCATTTGACCGATCCACCGTACAGTTGACCTCGTTTGGATCTATAATTCTGATATCCACCGTTTTGATATCCTCGGGTATCCACTGTTCCCGTTATCCACCTTTAGAACTTAAACAGGCTAAGTTACAGTATAAATACATCATAGTCAATTACAGTATAACAAGGTATATGATATATGGAAGATCATGTTTAAATGTGTTTTCTAATGCATGTATTATATTTATGCATATAAATATATGTGCAGATCATTATATGAAATGTTGAAATTTATGGATGCTAAATTGAATGTAGAATTACATTGCTGATTAAAATCATAATATTTTTAACATATACTTATCTTTTATATGTTACTTTAAATGATTTCAATTTATGTATGATTTAATGATTTTGACAATCACTGTGAGTGGTTGTCTTTCATATTTAGTATCCCTACTAAGCTTTATAGCTTAGCACGAATTATTTTATCCGTGTAGATTCTGTAGTGAAGGCTTTTACACAAGAACATTCTCTACATCAGGATAGGCCAACACCAGTATATAAAAGTTGATGTAGCGATATTTTGGTTAATTTTGTACAAGTTTCTTAAAATGTTTAATATTTATAAAAGGTTATATAATATATGTATGTCAAGTGGAAGATAATATTGTATTAAACTCATCATGAGAATGATAGTATGTGCATGCATATAGGAGCTAGAATGCTTATACATATATGTGATGGAATGTTAAATGCTAGGTATGATGATGAATATAGAATTAAGGTAGATGTATCTAGCATGATTATTATAAGTGGCTTGCATGATGAGTAGTTATACATGTGTAATTAAAATAACTGAAGTAGTGAGGAACACCTAACTAATATACAGGTTGAATAATATGGGATCATTTGAATGATTAATGTTGGATTAATGGGTTAATATACTACTATAATATGGCATGAAAATGTACGGTATAATGATTTATAAAGGTAATAGATTTAGGGTGTTTCACATCCATCGTAAAAAAATACCTCACCTTCGTCCCTCCCTTCCCTCACTTGTTGCCCCCACCTTCAAACACCCTACACCACCCCTAACCCACCCCCTTATCCTTTCGTATGTTCCCTCCGGTGAGCACAAAAGGTTGGATTATGGCAGACCTAAAAAGGAACCACCTGTTGGTGTTGATGCTTCCAAAAAAAGTTATGATATTCCCAATATCTTTGTGGATAACCTACCAAATGGGTGGCCAAGCTTTAGACTAAGGAAAATATTCTCTTGGTATGATTCTATTGAAAGCCTCTTTATTTCAAAAAGGTTAAGCAGAAGGGGATCCATCTTTGGTTTTGTCAGACTATCAGGTGTGAAAAATATTGAGAAATCATTGATAGGCTTAATGGCTCTTAGATGGGGAACAAATAGATCCAAGTCAACCTATCAAAGTAAATTAGAATGACAGATATGGTAAACTCTATCTCTGATAATAGAGGCACAGTACAACCAAAATATGGTAAACCCGAGAAGATATTAGAAAAAATGGTTGCAGATGAAATCAGATCAAAAAGAACTTTTTCTCATAGAAGCAATGGCTTTAGAGATAAAAGATCATATGTAGAGGTAGTGAAGTTTAAGAAGACATATGTTGAAGGAACCAGAATGGATAGTATTAAAAATGACAATCCCGATGTAACAAATTTTCAGTTTACCCCTCACAAATCAGAACTTGAATGGCTGGAAAGAAATTTAGTGGGCTAGCTACATCACGTTGAGAATTGTTTAACTATCCAGGATAGAATGATTGAGGTAGGATACTTTAATTGCACTTGTAAAACTATGAGAGGCAATCTCATTTTAGTGACTTTTTACTCAAAAAAGAAAATACAGAAAATGTTACAGGATGGGAAAATGTGGTTTGCTGAGTGGTTTGAACATGTTTAACCATGGGAACCAAAAGCTATTTGCAAAAAGAATTTCTCTTGGATCAGATGTGAAGGGGTTCCCTTACATGTCTAGAGCAGTGAATTTTTTAGAACCATTGCAATTACTTTTTGAGGTTTTATTTGCCTAGATGAAAGTACCAAAAGTAAAATGAGATTTGATTTAGATAGAATTCTTATTACAACATCCACACCGGGAAGAATAGACTGCATTATGAAAGTCAGAATCAATGGCATCAATTTTTTGATTAAGGTTACAGAAAAACCATGTTTGATTTTTCCTCCATCTCAATCTAGGGTTTTCAAATTTGGTCCACCATCCTCACCACTCTCAACCTTTACCACATTTAGCTCATCGAAATTGTTACCATTTGCCTAGTCAAACTCAGCTCAATCAAGCAAACTGGTTAGTCGCTATTCCTTGGAATTTGCCAAAGATAATTTATTGATTCCCTTAGTGGTGGCTCAAGAACAATTGGATGATCTGGAGAACTCCAATCGAAAGGATTTGGCTATATCTTCGGTCCATCCTAGCACTAAAACAAGATTACTCCTTAGCCCTTATACCTATCAACCAAGATCCATTGAGCCAGGTTAGATAAGATAATTTCCCCTTTTTTACCCCTAGCCCATCTCTGAATTCAAAGAATAATCCCAATATTAGCCCATCAAATGTTAGTGGTCAAATGGATCAGCCCATATCTCCTTTCATTTTGGCTGCCAGTTGTAACACTCCAAAATTTACATCTAACATGCATGACATATTCTAGATCATAAATAGAAACCCTAGGACAGTTTTTGGGGTAATTAGAATAGAATAAAATAGCAAAAATTGGAGGTGTATAAAGGTAAAACAAGCTCAAGCTAGGGAAATTCGAAGATAGGTGACCTGGTAAGCAGTTTGATCTAACACTGAAATATAAAAATAGGTGTTAAATGAAATCTAGTAGTACAATTTGAGAAGAAATTGAGCTTAAATAGTCCTTCAAATCAAACAAATAAGTTTTTACCCAATACTATAAACTTAGTTGACTAAAAATTTGACTGAGTCATAAAATATTCTAAAAACCTCTAATTTTTTTTATTGTATAGAAATGTTATATATGACTTAAATTAATTAATGGAACTGAAAAATAATTTTTCTGATGGTTTCAAAATTTTGGGTTTTGGATTGACTAATTTTGCCTCCGAAGCTAGAAGTATACTGAAACAATGTAGGAATGACTTGAAATTTTAACCACATGCTTCTACATATGTAAGGGAATGTGGGGAAAATTGAATGGCATTTTGAAAACATTAATTTCAGAAAAAATGGCAAAAAATCGAGATTAAATTAATCGGAGGGCTTAAAGACCATAATTAATTCATCTAAGGAAATTATGGTCATTATAAATGAGCCATAATTAGGTACATGTATCAACATAGCTTAAAGAGGAGCAGGGAGCAAGGAAATGGTGACAAGTAGCTTAAAAAATAAGCCATTGGATGAAATAGTAAATAGAGAAATTTAGGCCATTGATTTGGTGGGCCAATGGGCAGCATGGAGAAGTTTAGAATACTCCATATTTATTTCCAAAAATCATGATCTTCCTCCCCATTTATTGAAGAAATCGATTAGCCATAAGAAAAGGGATTTCCACCATTTGTTTTGTACTTTCCATCTCCCTCCACATTTCATGCTCTAATTTCACTCAATTAGACTAAAAGCTATCCTCTTCAACCTATAATTTGAATTACAGCAAGAATAAGCTTGGAAGTGGGGGGAAAACTGGTGAGAAAAAAATGCACAAATTAGGTAAAGTATGTGATTTTTGCTAGTTTTAGTTAGAAATTTTTATATAGGTTTGTAGAGCATCTCAAGCATGATTAGCAAGTAGCATTTAGACATAAAAATTAATCACATAAACTCACCAATTTCTCTCTCTCTAATTCGGCCAAAAGGGAAAAATTAAGGGGAAGAGAAGAACCAAGAGGAGGAAGGCAAAGGAAGGAAAGATTAGGTGAATTCAAGCTTGATTAAGGTTAGTGGATACACTTTCTACTCTTAATTTCACTTAAACTTTGTGTGATGCGTGCTTCCTTTCGGGGCCAGAGTGCCTCTCTTGGGGCTGCTCCTTCCTTCGAATCATCGACACCCGATTTCATCCCCGGAACCAAGGGATCATCGAGTTTGAGTGAGGAAACTTCTGACCTTAAGTGATTTGATCCCACTTTTAGGGTCAGAACCAGGTTGAAGTTCCCATCCAGGCCGACGATTGCTTTGCGATAAGAGAGAAACTCAACTTAACTTGTCGTAATTATAAACCTCGAAAGATGTAACATAGCAGATCAAGGTGCCCTTATCTCATCGCTAGCAGCCGATTACCAGGAGGCATCTAGTTGGGCACCACAAGACTGAATGATAAGGAGTCACCACCTAATAGAACATTGGGAAAGAAGGGTTTTTCGACCTTATGAGGCCAAAAAACCTAAAGAGGGTTCAGAATTCCACTCTTATTTTTACCCTTGACAAATGTGACATAACAACCTCCAAGTTAATTGTGTTATCCCTTTTCTTTCATACAAGAATATAGCACATATAGAAATTAAATATGCATCCAATCACATAAGAAAGCAATAAATCATGGTGCTGGGTAAAGCTATAAAGGCATTCATAAATCAGGTAATTCATTGTGACCTTTTTAGGTAAGAACTTTGCTCCTCGCATGTGGATTATTGAAGAAGCATTTTATTGTGAGATATTGAATACTAGGACCTTCCAATCCAAGTTTTATTTAAGAAACGTCCCGTGTTATTTAATTATATACAAAAATCATTTACATTATTAAAAGCTAATTTTCTACATGTGAATTTCCTAAGCAAAAAGGCAGACATTTGTCCGATTTCATTAATGAAATTCCCAATTACTTACTATAAATATTCTTCATGATATTTTTCATTTGCGATTGAAAAATAATTTTTTACAATAAAGAGAAAGAATAGTTGACTTACCTAGAGCGCTTTCCTAATCATTTTGGTGAAAAAGCTTTATTCATTCGAAGAAATTATAATAACAGTGATAATGACAACAAAAATAATAATGATAATAGAAAACACAGAAGGAACATACATAAAATTAATTTGAACCAAGAGGTATGAAAATGATAAAATAAAATAAAAAATAAGGATCCGACACGCATGTCAAAAAATGCACGAGAGTGCGCTTGACTCATTAGCCCTAAAAGCAAGAAAACACACTATGGGTCGTGCACCATTTAATGCGCGATTACGCATCAAATAATACACGGCCGTATCAACATAATAACAGTGAGTTTTCTTTCCTTTTAAAACATATTTCTCACCAACAGCATATCAAAAATGGAGCAAAAAGGAACAGTTGAATACAAAGAAAATTTTTTAAATCGGGTTTTATGTTGATAAAAAAATGATTTTAAAAGAGATAAAAAACAGAAATTACAAGAGATAACCTAATAATTTCTATCACACGACAATATACCCATTTTAAAGGGTTTTGCAACCTAAATCTAATAGAAATTAACATATAATGAAAACTAACAGATAAGAAGAATAATAAAAATTTATTATAGTTATGAAAATACCGAGAAAGGCTTTTTATATTACCTTCAGTGTACTTACCTGATTTAAACTATTGAATGTCGGATTCACAAACTCTTTATGGTATTGAAAATACCCAAAAAAATAACCAAAAATTGAAAAAAGGCTAAGTACCAAAAGTCTACTTTTTAGCTTAGAAAATTCTTTTGGAAGTTTCTTTCTAACTGAAAATTATAAATCCATCCAAAGTCCCAACCTCCAGAAAAGGGTCGGAGTGGGCTTTATAAAGGAGGAGTGTATGGGCGTGCAATAGGCTTGCACTGCACGGCCATACACTTCAGTGATGCCACCCACCTGCCCACTTGCCTCCTAGGGAAGCCAACCATCTTTTTGAATGTACGGTCGTGCCTTTGGTTTGCATGGCTGTACACCCCAAAGTTAGCCAAGTTGCTTAAAAAGACAAGATTCTTTAGAGTGCACGGCTATACACTCACTTGTGCAAGGGCGTGCATTCTAAAAATGACAAGGTCCTTACCTTAAAGCCGAATGATGCGTATTCTTTGATCATATGGGTGCACGGGCCGTAAATGCTCAACGCACAAGGCCTTTACACGTTCCCAATACAACTTTCGAGTTCCCTATTAGGGCATACTCATCATTTGCCTGCCTTGGGCCACTTAACCACACAAGCCAGGTTCAGGACGTTTTTGAGAAAAGCTTAAAAAATAATTTTAATACTACCAAGAGTCCATCATCCTCAATCCGTTGGTCTTTTAGACGAGCAATTTTTGTCATCAGATAATCCTGACAAATGTCTCATCTGGACCCAATGCTTACACCTTGATTTTTTTATAAAAATTACATTATGTAACTACAAGAATTTAGGTAGTAATGAGAAATAAATTAAGGTAACCTTATAAAATGATATCTTGGCATGAAATAATCATGAAACAAGAAGGAAATCAAGCATAATATGAGTAAACATGATGAAGCCGAATTATGTACCTAGTAGTATAATATGAAATTGTGATGATAATTGGCATTTTAAGCATAAATTGAGTAATATAATGGTTAATAAGCACATTAGAATTGATTTGAGATAAAAAATAATGTATGGATGTATTAGTTAGTATGTATACATAATGGTGTTTACATTGGTATCAAAGAAATATTAAGGTAAATTAAGTGTAACTTGGTATAAACACACATAATTTAATCTTAGAAATATGTATGACATAAAATGGACTAAGGAAATCCATGTTAGGCATTATGTCATAGTGAGGCCAAATTGTTCACCTAATGATAATGACATATTCTTACCATGTTTATATGTTATTTCTTATGTACATTATGGCTTTCTATATATATATATATATATATATATATATATATATATATATATATATATATATATATTGTGGATGAATGCATGAAAAATAAAGGTGTATAAGGTGTTACATAATGGGTGCACTATGCTAAACATAATGAAAATACAACATAAAGTATAATATTTAGTTGCCCTTAGTATACAGTAGGTGATTTAGGACCCTAAGATATAATGACTAGCCATAATGACCCATATACCACAGTAAAATCATACAATAATTTATCACCGAGGAATGACAACCTTTAAATAGTCACCTCACCCATACAATCACACAATATTCTTATACAATCATACAGTCCTTGTTCGCATATCCGATTTGAGAATTTTTACTGGTGACTACTAGGGACAAAATGGTAATTATGTGAGAAAATAAAGACTATAGGGTAAATTTTACATAAATAAGCCATAAATATAAATAAATAGAAAATAACGTGAAAAATAAGATTAATGTCACACCCTTCTCAGAACAGTATTTTCCGATGCGAAACTTAGCCGAAATCGGTATATTTTTTTTCCACCGAACAATTCGAACACTTAAAATACTTTTACATTAATTCTAAAATCATACGATAGTCTTGTAAACAATTAAAACAAATATAAAATAACTTCATGCCAAAAACTTACATTAAATACTCATCCAACAACAATCATAAATACAGTCAAACCACAGTTCAGTCTTTTACCTTAATTAACTAAGTATATACATGCCAAAATATAACTCAGACTAATACAAAAATCTTTTCTTCCGATCTGGAACCACCATGTATTGTGCTCCCACAATACTTCAAAATCTACACTCAATAAACACTACGTGCTGAGCACTAAATATGCCCAGTGGTCACTACTAATCCAAGAATTTCCCAAAATAAAGCATAATTTCGTAATTTATGCTACTAGTATTCTCATTTCATTAAACATTTTCTTTTACTTCGGTTAACATTAGTCATGTTATTAACTCGTATTTTGGTAATCATTGCTCTTTGGTTTTCAAACTTTCAACTTACTTTACAGTATCTTCTTAGTTGAATCGATATCAGATTTGCTATTATCTTACATTATTCTTCACTATAACTTTTACTTTTATCATTACTTTTGTTTTATCTTTTAGCCACAGCGATTTAATTATCATTTCATTTAGCAATGTGTATTGGTACTCATACCTTTAATGGTGCCAAATTAAACTATTTTTATTGCTCGATTTACTACTCAGTTATCTAATATGTGTTATAATTACCCTTCTTGCTATTTATTCTTTTATTTTATTTTAACCTTTAACTAATAAACACATTACTATTTAAAGGCTTTTAAGCTTTATTGCAAAGTGATGCAGCTCTTTTGGGACACTTTGCAGTCAAAACTCCATTTCTTTCTTTTATTCATTTATCTATGTTCAATTATTTGCTTTGGACTTATATCTTTTACTTTTTCTTTACTGAACAATTATATGTCTTTTTATCGTTTTACTTTTCATTTGACTTTTCCTTCAGAAATGCCTTACTTTAGGCATTAAACTCCACTTAATGTCATTGTCATCCCTCTTTAACTTTAAATAGGAAATTAATATTATTTTTCAAACTTATCACTTTTCACAATAGTAATTGGTACAATGAATACCAATTAATTAAATTTATCTTTTTATGTAAAATAAATTACATTTTAAATCCTTTTTCATTATAAAAGCTTAACTTAATCTTTATTTTACATTTTATTCTTATAAAATCTCTCTTTTTCTTTTTCTTATTAATTACATTTTTCGGAAAACCTTTACAGATTTATTTTAACTTTGCGTTTTCTTCCAAATAAATCGTTTTTCTTTTGTTATAACTTTTATATTCAATTTATTTAAACAATACTGATTTATTTATTTCGATGCGGGCCCCTAGTGCGATATAATAGGATTCTCAAAAAGGATACTCGGGACTAAACCCGAAGGTCCCACTAAAAAGATAGAGAAATGATCTCGAAAGATCAAGTCTCACAAAGCAGAAAACATATACACTTTTACTTTCACTGAAGCTATGGAGATCAAAGATCCCACCCATAGCAAAGCAAGTCGCCATGACTTCCACCGCGGTACAAAAGTGTCCCTATGGCTAGCTAATTATATCCTAAATAAAAATAATATTACCTACTTATCGCTAAGGGCAAAATAATTAGTTATATTAGCAATAATTTTTAAACATTTAAAAATCTTTAACTTCTTTCTTTTATTTACTGATTCACTATATTCTGATCAAATGCACTCTTTTGTGCCTTTGACTATTCGATAACTTTTGTCATTTTGTTCACTTTATCTTTTTCAGTCATTTTTGTAAATTATTCCTCGATAATTCACTCAGATACTTAGACTTTTCAGTCTTTTATGTAAATTATGAATTATGGTATTATAATTCACAATTCTCTTTTATTCTTTTTGTATAATTCTTTGCGAATTATTTTATAGTCATTCACTCTTTTAATACTTTTTTTATTAACTAATTTACTTTGATAAATTAGTCACGCATTTATTTTACCACTTTTACACAATTAGAAATTCTAGTAATATAATTCATTATTTTATGCCTCGAAAATGCATAATTTGACTTTTTCTATGGGATTATTTATTTCAAATGCATAATTATAATTTTGCTATTATAAGCTCATTTTAGTTCTTTAAACTAATCAATTGAAACAATTTATATTTCTATACACTTAAATTGTCATTTATGAGCAAAATTATATTTTTAGTCCTTATTAACAATAAAATTTATTCTCTCAATAATTTAGCTATTATCTAACTATTTTATATTTACTTATGAAATTTTCAGTTGATTTACTTATTTTTCGTTGACGTTAATTTAATTTCATATTAATTCATCGCTTTAGTTATTTTTATACAATTATGCATTAATATTTCAATTATTTTCATTATACCTATTCACGTGAAAATTTCAATAAAATCCCAATAATTTCAATAAATTTCAATAAAATTTATTTATGCATTATTTATTGTTTAGCATCATTTTCACTAAATTAATCAATTATTTTCCCTTTATTTCATAATTTTCACTATAAACATAAACAATACATAGGCTTTAAAATTTCAAAATAAATTCCAATAATTCACTAAAAATTCAAGGGTACCAATTATCATCTCTATATTCTATTTAGGTTAATATATATTATTTTCATGCAAAAATTTACGTTTTTCCCTTAGTGAACAATTCGGCCACCATTACTTTTCTACCCTAAAATTTTTCTTTCTCTCGTTTTCACTTTCCATTTACTTTTTTTCTAGTCCAATTACAATTACCCTAAATAATTGCCTCCATTATTTACTTTAAACATTTTTACCTTAATTACATAATTAAGAAAAATTCATAATAATAGGAAAATTAAAAGATTTTGTAGTCACTTACCTTTTTCTCATGCTTTATCTTCCTTAAGCTTTCTTTTTCATGCCCTTAACCTTGGAAGCTTTGATTTTTTCCTATAACCCTACCATGGCCGAAATCTCTACCATAAGAAACCTTAATTTTTTGATCTCTTCTACTTAAAATGACTACAAAAATGAACTCTAGGCACCTAATTACACCTAAAGATGCCTTAAAATCAAATTAAATTCATGGTTTCTTCTTATCTCATTTAAATACCTAAAGCTTTTCCTTTTGAATTTCCTTGCTTTAATCCTCCAAATCAAGGGTTTGAGGCTAGAATAAACATTTAGAGAGATAGGATTATGGATAGGATGCTTTAATTCTCAAGAAAAATGAGTGAGATTGAAGAAATTTTGAGAGAGAAGAGAGAGAGGAGTTCGGTCAAAGGGAGAGCTGAAGAAAAAGGTAGAATTTGCTGGAATTCTTTAGATTTTTTTGCCTTTTATACTCCTCCTAAAGGGCCAAAATTGGACTTAAATGAGCTGATTTTATCCACTTAAATATTAAGGCCCATTTTAGGCCATTTAAGGCACAATCCAATTTCTCTCTCTTCCTTACTTCAAATCACTTCAATATTAATTCCATCATTCTTAAAATATCAAAAATAGATAGTACGCAAATTTTTGACTCAATCGGAGTTCGTTATCGATCCGATCCAAACTTATCGGTCCGATTCGATAACTGCCGGTATCACCGAAAAATTTCATTCTCATCACCAAAATATTTTACATGAAAATTCATGTAGGCATACAAAATCTGGCAATATTCGGAGTTCATTTACTATTTTTAATTATTTATGCAAAATCAAATCAATTTTTCTATTAGGAAAATTGACTCTCTACCTTTTTCGTATTTTTGACTTTAGGATGCCCATTTGACCTCAAATTTATTTCAAATTTCAACCCCAAGCTCACTATGACCATTACTTTCCAATGGTCCAATAAAATATTTTTGACGTTCGGATGTCCTTTTGAACCCGAAAAATACTATTTACTGCCGGAAAGTATTATTCACGACTGACCCGATATCGAGGCAATTACAATTAATATATTCATAAAGGATAAAATAGTAATTATACGATAAACTAGGGCTAAAATAGTAATGCGGCATCAAAAAGGTGATTAAAAGGATTAAAAATGTCAAATAAGGCAACAAGGCCAAAACCATAATTAATGCAAAGTTTAGGTACTAAAATGTAATTTTTCACCTTATAGGCGAATATGAGGATCAAAAAGGAAATTTACCATATAGATTAAATTAAAGGTCAAAGAAAGTCAAAATGGGGGTCAAATAAAGTAAATAAAAAGTTTAGGGACCTAACCATAATTTTACATCCAAGTAAAAATATTATAGTAATTAATAAAAAAAATAAGAATAATAAGGCTTAGGTGTTAAATTTGGAATTAAACAAGTTAATTGAATTAAATTAGTAAAGGTAACATTAAGGGGCAAAATGGTAATTTAATAAAAATAATATTATTGAATGAAACTTTGTGTAGTTATATCCACTAATAGGCAACATGGTTACTTAGCACGTGGTTTTGTTTACTGCGCACAAAGACAAATACATAAAGGGTTCGCAGGAAGTAAGGTTCGAAGGCATGTACATGTGTCATATTTTGGGATCGAGATTAAATTGCTTTTGGTTTGGACTATTTTTGATTTATGACATGTAAATTATTACTTGTAATAGAAAGGTTAATTGAAGACGAATGTATATGAAATATATGTATGCATATATGAACTTGTGAATGTATGTTTGTGCAGTATTGTTGGGTGATGGACAAATATAGAAGTGTTATGTATGAAAATGGAGTATTAGAGGCGGATGTTGACTATTAGAAATGTTAAATCTTAAATTTGCAGGTTTGTGTAGCACAATTTTTAAGTCATTGTACTGTCGAAATTTTGACCAAATGAATAGTAACTAAGTGACACCAAACTTGAGTTGGAACCTAAAGTATAATCTTAATATGTTAATCATTAAATTGAATGGTCCATCACAACAATAGCATATAACGTCATTATGGCATGCATACCTTGTACGGAAAGCCTACATGTTAGTAAGGTGTTACACCAGTAATAATTTGGATATAGAGAACAAACTTTCCAGCTTTGTTGATTTGAAAGATTTAACTAGCCCTTTAAGGAGTAAAAAGAAGAAAGCAAAGAAATTGAAAGCCCTCTACCCTGTTGACTAGAAGAAAAAATCCCTTCTCTGTATGCAGAGCATTAGAAAAAAGAAAGCAAAAAAAGGCAAAAAAAGCAAAAAATGCAGACCAGACCTGGAATTATCAAATGATGAGCAATCCTTGAACATTGGAAAGATTGTAGATGAGTCTATGTCGGATGGATGTAACAAAGCCAGAAACACAGCTGTCCTCTTATCTCTATGCTCTGCTTCCTTTTCTTTGAGTGATCACTATTCTATTAAAGCAAGGAAAATTCTGGAAATTGCTGAATTAATGGGCATTAAAATTAGACAGTTAGAGGAAAGCTTTCCAGATGATATTAGATTAATGGAGTTGAAGGACATGGATGATTGGAAGGAGTCTTTAATTGGCAGTGAAAATCCCATGGCTCGAGTAGAACAGATTGATTGAAGCTTGGATATCCTGTGTTGTTTTTCTCATTGGTTTTCTCACCTATCTCTATAATGTCATTACTCTCCTGGAATGTTAGAGGTTTAAACTCCAGCATCAAACAAAAGACTGTAAGTTCTTTAATAAAAAAGAAAAGAGTCGACTTGGTTTTACTTTGAAAAACAAAGATGCAGTCCCCTTTTCCCTTGGAAATTAGATGGTTATGCGGCAAATAGAGTTATGAATGGATACATCTTGAATCACAGGGCAGCAGTGGTGGCTTAATTATATCCTGAAAATTAAACTTCTTTTCTAGAGGCTTGTTTATGAAAGATGATAGCTGGATTGCTGTTAAAAGTAACTTCCTTTCCTCTAATTTTGAATGTCTGATATGTGGTGTTTATGCTCCCTTGAACGAAAATTCTCAAGTAACTATGTGGAACCAACTCTCTCCATTCTCTAAATTTAATATTCCTGTTATTATTGCTGGAGATTTTAATGCTGTTTTGAGGCATAAAGAGAGGTATAAATCGGAAATGAACAAGAAAGATGAGGTTTTCTTAGATTTTGTGAACTCTAATGGCCTTACAAACTTGCCATTAATTAGGAAGCAATATACTTGGGGAAACTCTCTCTGTAGACGTAGATTAGATAGATTTTTAGTTAATAGAGCTCTACTTTCTCCTTATGGCTTTGCTAAACAATTTAGCCTACCAAAAGGACTTTTAGACCATGATTCCATATGGCTTCTTCTGGCCAAAGAAGATGGGGGGCCCCAAGCCTTTTCATTTCCTTGATTGTTGGCTACAATCGCCTAGCTTCATAAATATGATTAAGAGGTGGTGGCATGACCTAGGCTCTTACAGAGAAGGCCAATTACAGAATAAACTCAAATTACTTAAAAACAAGATTGTTTCTTAGAAAAAATATATATATGAATTTGGTTTGGTTGACAAGGCCATTGGTAATTTAAAGAAAGAACTTGAGCAGATAGATGTTGATTTAGAAGATAAAGATATGTGGTTAGCAAAAACTTCATGTGGGAAAAAAGGAAATGTATCTTGAATTCTTTGTGAAGCAAATATAGAATCAGAGAATCTATATGGAGACAGAAATCTAGAATTAATTGGATTAAGAATGGTGATAAAAATACTTGATTCTTCCACTTATCTGCTTGCCTCGGATCAGTTGTCAATCACATTAGTCAACTTCAAACTCCTCTTATTCTAGACCAAACATCCATCAAGAATGAATTTTTTTCCTTTTATGAAGATCTCTACAAAGAAAAATTTGATCAAAGACATTTATTGCCAGCATCTCTTTTTAGGAAGTTGTCTCCATCTTTTGCTACTTTCCTTGAAAGACCTTTACAAAGGAGGAAATAAAGAGAGTCGTTTGGAGTTGTAAAGGAGCAAAAGCTCTAAGACCATATGGTTTTGATTTCAGCTTCATCAAAGCAGCTTGGGGAATTCTGGAACAAGAAGTGGTGGACATGGTGCACATGTTCTATCTCTCAAGAAAATTGCCTAAAGGTATTAATTTTTCTTTTATAACTTTAATTCCAAAGACCCAGGGAGCTTTTAATCTACAGGATTCCAAGCCTATTAGCTTCATTGGCAGCCTCTATAAAATAATTTCTAAACTTTTGGCTTTGAGAATCAAAAAGGTGCTGGGGGAGGTGATAAGTGAAGAGCAAAGTGCCTTTGTTAAGGGTAGGCAAATCTCAGAAGGGGTTATGGTGGCAAATGAAATCATTTATTCCTATCAAAAATTAAAAGATAGAGATCTGTTTTTCAAAATTGATTTCCATAAAGCTTTTGACTCTGTATCTTGGGAATTTCTAGATCACGTTATGGATAATGTGAATATTGGTTACACTTGGTGGGCTTAGATAAGAAATTGTGTTTCTATTGCCAGAGTATCTATCCTGGTTAATGGCAGCCCAACGAATGAAATTGCTCTTTCTTATGGGCTTAGGCAAGGTGACTCCCTTTCACCATTCCTGTTCATTATTGTTACTGAGGGCCTATCAACTTTAATCAAGAAGGCAAATCAGCTGAACCTTTTTAAAGGTTTAAAATGTTCTCCTCAAGACCCATCTAGCATTGAAGTTACACACTTACAATATGTGGATGACACCCTTATTTTAATTCAAAACAAGTTGGAGATGATCTTAAATGTCAAAAGAGGATTAAAACTATTTGCATTGGTTTCTGGGCTGCAAATAAATTTCTTCAAAAGCTCTCTGATTGGTGTAAACTTGCCACAAGCACTTCTTAACTCTTATGCCAGCCTGATCAAATGTCGGGTTTAAAATCTCCCTTGCACTTACCTAGGTCTCCCTATTGGTGCTAATCCACACAGAAAAGATATGTGGAAGCCAGTCTTAGATAAATTATATTCTAAGCTCTCAGGTTGGAAAGGTAAATTCCTCTCTAATGCTGGCAAACTAATGCTTATCAAGACAACCCTATCCAGCCTACCGTTGTACTATCTTTCTCTCTTCAAAATTCCAGTGGGAATTCTCAATAATCTTAAAAACATCATGATAAGGTTTCTTTGGGAGAGATCAGCAGATGCCAACAAAATATGCAAGGTTGGATGGAAAATTATTGAAAATTATAAACAAAAAAAACTAAGTGGTTTGGGGGTGAGCTCTTTGGGAATCAAGAATTCTTGTCTTTTGTTTAAATTGATATGGAGACTTGATCCTTCGAATGACTCCTTGTGGGAAAAAATCATCAAAAGCAAATACCATTTGGGCATTTCGGCTTATCCTAACTTCTCAAATTCTGGAAATTTCTCCCCTATCTAGAGAGACATTGTTAATACACAGAAAATACAATCTTTGGCTGAAGGAATCCTAGTTGAAGTCGGTCGAGGTAATAAATGTCTGTTTTGGCATGATTTGTGTATTGGGCGCCAGGCTCTCAAATGTCGATTCGCTCAACTATTCTCTTTATCAACTCATCCAAATGCATTAATCATCAATTGTGGCAAATGGGTGGATGGCAATTGACTATGGTCACTTCAATGGAAGAGAAATCTAGAGGCTTAGGAAATAAATCTACCTAATGATCTATTTAAGTTGTTATAATCCTTTTTCTTTTCGCCTGTCAAAAAGGATAGGAAGATTTGGAAACATGACCGTAAAGGAATATTCTCTGTTAAATCAGAATACACTTGCATCCAACCTTCTCTTCCTTCCACCCCCCTACTGACATTCCTTATGGTCTAATTTGAAAGAATCTTACACCCCCAAAGGTGGAAATAACCCTTTGGTTGGTGATTTTGGATAGGCTTGGCACAAAAGAGTATTTACCTAGGCTTAGTATCATGACTCAAGATGACATATTTTGTTTGTCGTGCAACAATCATTCAGATTCAGTTAATCACATCTTTACTCATTGCTCTTTCTCTTTAGCCATCCGGTATAAGTTAGCTTACTGGTGGGGCTTTTTCTTTTGAATGCCTCGGTCTTTTAAAGACCTCTTTGTACAATGGTATGATTTCCCAAAAGGGAAACTCCAAAAAAAGGTGTGTTGGCTTGTCTTTTTGGCAACATTCTGGTTGATTTGGTTGGAAAGAAACTCCCACTATTTCAATGGATGATCTTGCAATTTGGAATCATTGTTTTCACCTTATTCTAGAAAGGGCTTCTTTCTGGTGCTCATAAAGATCTCTCGGTTCAAAACTTGCTTCTATTTACGGATGGGCTCATCCGACTTCACAAGCCTCATAAATTCAAAATATGCTCTCCCTGGATGCCACCATCTTTTTCTACTCTCAAATGGAACACAGATAGATCTTCCATAGGCAAACCAAGACCATCAGGTGCAGGAAGAGTTCTATGTAATCATAAAGGAGAATTTTTATTTTATTTTCGGTGAATGTTGGAGTTATAGAGGCAAACCAAGCTGAACTTTAGGCAGTTGAGAAAGCCTTATCATCCTTCTCCCATCAATTTTTAAAGAATCAAAATTGTGAAGTGATTTTTGAACTAGATTCTTCAAACGTAGTAACTTGGTTAAGTGCAAACTGCAAGGAGAGGCCTTGGATTTATTCTGGAACTTTCAATCAAATTGATTTTTTTTGGCAGGTATAACAAAGGTATCTTTTGTTCATAAAACTAGGGAAAGTAATGCAGTGGCCGACTGCCTTGCCAAATAGGGTGTTCATAAGAAAGATGACTTTATTGCCCGGCTCATCTAGTTCATCTGAGTTTGAGGGTTCTTGCTGCTGCTGCTGTGTTTGTCTGTTTTTACTATGGCTGTTAGATGGTCGATTTCCAATTAAATTCGCCGCACGGTACTATCCGCCAATGAACTAGTACAAGTGCTTTATTCTGAATAGAAACTGATCCATTAATTATTTGAGAATTGGATTCGATGGCGGTACCTATATTAACTAAATGCCCAGTAACGTAATCCAAGTATAAATTTTGATATTAATTGTACATTATTATCTAAATGCTCTCTATGCAAATATTCACAATCATTTATAAAAGATTGGACAAATATTACATATTTATAATAAAAGAAAACATCCGAAAAGAAAAATAACTAAACCTGTCATTGTCCTCCCTATGCAACAATAAATCAAATAAAAAATAAAAATGCATGCCTAACTAATAATAACATACATGTCAAAAATATGTAATTGTACACCCACTTACAACAATAATAACAATTAACTACAATACAAGATTAGACCTCTGCCAATCAGTTAGGACAGGCCAGTTCGGACCCCTTGATCTTCTTGGTTTCTAATGTCTCGCATCGGGTCACTTATTTTTTTTTAAGTAGCTTTGGGTTGGATCTTAAGTCACAATTAAAACTAAATAATTAGATTGAAAATTAAACTGAACCGAACCAAATACAATTTGATTTTAAAATAAAAATTCGGTTAATATCGATTTAGTTTTAAATATTCAAAAATTGTTAAAATCGAACTGACTAAACTATTTGTAAAATTACATCATTTTGAGGCTCACTGCGATGAAAATAAAATGAGATAAGGAAGAAGTAAAATAAAGAAGACGGAGAATGAGGGGATTTAGCAATGGAGAAAAGAAGAAAAAATCAAAATGATAGGTATTTAAGATTTTGGCTATATATATATATATATATATATATATATATATATATATATATATATATATATATATATCTATCGTATTCGACTTTACTCAAATCCTATTTCAATTTTTTTTATTTCTTTTCTTTTTATGTTTTACTTATTATTTAAAATTTAGAGAATTAGATATGTATTTTTTTATTTAAATATAATTTTTATATAAAAATTAAGATGAAAATATCAATAACATGTTATAGTGTGAATACAGCGGCATGTACAATGTCGGGGTGAGCAAATTTTGGTTAAAATCGAAAAATCGAACCAAATCGACCGATTTTTTTAATTTGGTTCGATTTTTCGATTTTTTGATTTGGTTTCGGTTTATATTTTTAAGATTGTTCGATTATTTCGATTCGGTTTTTGGCGTCAAAAACCGCATAAAAACCGAACTTTAGCTTATACTACGTCGTTTTGATTATAGGCCTAGCATAATATATAAGGAAGGAAGTGTTTCAACTCAACCAGCAGACAAACAAGCCTTTCATTTTATTTTTGCCCTAGCATTTTTTTTCCCTAATTCATCTTCTCTCCAAATCACCGCCGCTGCCTCAAAAATCCACCCTCCGATCGTCGGCACTCGGCCCTACTTGGTAAGTTGCTTCTTTCTCTCCTTCTTCGTTGCAATGGCAGTATTGGATTCTTGAAGGCCTTTTCCTTTTCTAATAAGAGCTCCATTAGTAGGGATGAGATGCTGGTGTGTCTAGTTCAGTACACCTAGTTGCCCTTGTGAGGCTGAAGGTTGTAACTGTCCAGTACAAATCCGAAGCCGCCAAATAGAAAACCTAGCCAACAAACACAAAACCCTCTTCTTCTTAGGTAAGGCTTCTTTCAGATTTTCGTGATTTTTCTTTTCCTGTTGGGTTCATGAGAAGATGGAAGAGAGATTGAAAAGAAATTGTCTCTTTGTTAGCGAGAATGGAGCACGTGCCAATTTTTTGATTGCTGAATGTAAATGCTCGTTAAAGTACAAAAAGACAAAATGAGGCTTACTTCACTAGTTCACTCCGATTAATCAGATAGTATGATTTATTGTGATTTCGTGCGAAAATTAATGAACTGAACTAGAACTTTATTTCAGAATTTTCTTGCCTTATGCCTTTATTTTTTCCCCCTGGTCTTTATGTGATGTGAATTGAAATTAGTTGACAATTGTGAAGAGTAGGTGTTCAAAAATTTTTTAAAATGAGAGATTAATGAACAGAAATTCAAATTTTAGGGATTTTTTTTTGAAATTAATTATTATAAATTTGATGGTCAAGATTCGTTGGTTTTAGCTTTCTTTATTGTTTGAATTATATATATATATATATATATATATATATATATATATATATAATATATATATATATATATATATATATATATATATCTATATCTTATTATCTTTGCTGCAGATAGTTGCACTGAAAAGGAGCTCATCCTTTAATTTAATTAGATAATGCATTTATTTCCTGATTTAGATAGTAGGTGGGTGCCACCGTGCCAATATAATAACTCTAACAAAATGGACCAACATATATTCGATTGTGGAAGATATATTCTTTTTCTTTTGAAAATTTGGTAGATTAAACATGTAACATCATAAAAATATAAGGACTAAAATTATACCATAACTATAAAATTATCAAAATTTTTATTAGTATCTCAAAATGTAATTTTGATCGCATGGTGTAATTTTCAGCATTTACATACTAACATAGTATTTTATAATTGGTTGATGGATGTTGAAAATTATACGTTTGGTCAAAATTATTTTTTTTTTTATTTTTTTTCTACCATAACACTATAACTTCTAATTCTATAGGTTTACTAATTAATTAACCCACCAAACCTGAGTGTTCCATAATTTTTTTATCCTTTGCGTGTTCCATAAATAGTTGAATTGATGTTAAGATATGAATTCTATTTTCAAATATTTTGAATATAATTTTAATTTGCATGATCAGGATCTGACAAACCAATGTTCTGTTACTGATACTCCATTTCAAAATTTTCTATTAATTATTGAATACTTTATTATCAATTTTGCAGGATTTTTAATCTGCATTGTCAATTTTGAAAAATCATTGATGGCCACCGAACATGTAAGATTTTTATATCTTGTTTGATAAATATTTTTTGGACAAAATTTAGTGTACTATTATTTATCTAATAATGTATTTATATTATGTCAGAATTCACAACAATCGCAACAGTCACATCAATCACCACTAGGCACATCCAATGAGGGAGGAAATTCAAACACATTACCTTCAAGTGGGGAGGAAAAGTAAAAAAGAAAGCCTATAAGACCAAGGTCTAAAGTGTGGGAACACTTCACCAAATTTACTGATAAAGCGGGCAGCATAAAAGGCAAGTGTAACTATTGTAGTAAAGAATTTTGTTGTGATCGTAGGCGAAATGGCACTAGTGCACTAAATAATCACCTTAGTTCTTGTAAAAAAAGTCCACACATTGTTGATATAAGTCAAAAACAATTATTTTTACAACTAACGGGTGACAGTGAAACGGATAGTTTATCTAACTGAAAGTTTGATCAAATGGAAATTAGGGAAGCAGTTGCAGAAATGGTTATTGAGGATGAATGTCCATTTAAAGTTGTTAAAAGTAAAGGGTTTAAGAAGGTTATGTATAAAGCATGTCCTAGGTTTAAGGTACCTAGTAGGTGGACTGTTTCACGCGATTATTTTCAAATTTATGTTAATGAGAAAACAAAATTAAAAAGTTTCATAAAAAAAATTCACAAAGGATATGCCTTACTACTGATACATGGACATCAATTCAAAGGATGAATTACATGTGCATCACTGCTCATTTTATTGATAATGATTGGAAATTGCATAAGAAAATATTGAATTTTTGTCCAATCTCAAGTCATACGGGTGATTCACTTGGTAAAGTGTTAGTTAATTGTTTACTTGAATGGGGAATTGAAAAGGTATTTACTGTAACAGTTGACAATCATAGTGCCAATGAAGTAGCTTGTAATTTCTTAAAGAAAAAGCTTATTAATTGGGGAACTTGTGTAGTACAAGGCAAGTTTATACACATGAGATGCATTGCTCACATTATGAACTTAATTGTTCAAGATGGCTTAAAAGAAGTTAGGTGTTCAACTAAATTGATTAGGAATGCTGTGAGATATGTGAGAAATTCTTCTGCTAGGATACAAAAATTCAAAGAATGTGCTGAAGATAGTAATATTCAATGTCAAAATTCTTTGAAATTGGATGTTCCTACTAGGTGGAATTCAACGTATGAAATGTTAAGTGTTGCTGAAAAATATGAGAAAGCATTTGAGAAATTTAAAATGTTAGATCCATATTTTAAGCTTGAAGTTGAAACACCCGATAGTTATGGCATTCCTTTTGTAGATTGGGCCACTGTGAGGAGATTAAGTAGTATGTTGTAGTATTTTTATGATGCTACCATGCGCATTTCAGGATCATCCTATGTACCATCTAATACTTTTTGGACTGAGATTAGTAATTTACTGGGATCAATTTTGAAGTGGATTCAAAGTGATGATTTAGAGATTAGATCAATGGGCTCAAGGATGAAGCAAAAGTTTGATAAATATTGGGGTGATCATGAAAAAATAAATAAACTTATTTATATTGCACATGTATTTGATCCTCGAGAGAAATTTGAGGCAATGGAATTTGCTTTCTGTAAAATTCATGGGATTGATGATGGGAAGAAATTGTTCAAAGGAGTAAGGAATGCACTTTTTGAATTGTTTAATGAATATAAACTTGTGGTTCAACCTGAAAGTAGTCAATCTTTGTTTTCACAATCAATTGGGAGCCCTTCAAGCAATGTTGAGTTTAGTGACTTTAGTGTAGGAACAAAAAGGAGATTGAAAAGTGTTTTTAGGGAAAAATTTAAAAGACAAAAGGAAAATGAAGGTTTTATGGAGATAATAAAGACCGAGTTAGATGTTTATTTAGATGAGACATTGCAAGAAGATCGAGAAGATTTTGATATTTTGAGATGGTGGAGGGTGAATTCTGAGAGATTTCCTGTTCTTGCACACATGGCTAGAGATATTTTGGCTGTTTCGGTTTCTGCAGTAGCTTCAGAGTCTGCATTCAGCACTGGAGGGAGGGTTATAGATTCATTTAGGAGCTCTTTGACTCCTAAAGTAGTTGAAGGTTTGATTTGTGCACAAGATTGGCTTCAGAACGGTATTGAATTGAAGAATGAAGAAGATTTAGAGGAAGTTGAACGACATGAAAATGGTAAGTTAAACATTTTATATTTGAAAATTAAATTGGTATTTTTATTTTATTTTTATGAGTTTTGAATGGCTAACTAATTTATTTTTAATATTCAGAGTTGCCTATTGTTGGTTTTGGTGGAAATGGGACGGCATTGAGTAGTACTAATCCTTCATTGAGTAATTATTTTGTATATTTAAATTATTTTATTTTGAGTTATAAATTATATAAGTATAATTATCAATTATTAATATATTTTTTTAGGTGATAATTTGTGATTTTCACGGTTGAACTCGAGCTCGGTGGAACGAAGATGTTTATTTAACAGTTTTTTTAGTATTATTTAGTATGTATTTTGAAATTATATCTTTAATTTTGGACTTATATTTTGTATGTTGTTGATGTTATTTGGATGTTTTTATTTTAGTACATTATAATTTGTAATTTTATATAATTTTTAGGAACAATTTTTAAATTTTTTAAATATATTTAATTTTTCGGTTTTTTCATTTAACTGAACCGAACCGATTAAAAAAATTGGTTCGGTTATTATTCGGTTATTTATATACTTCGATTCAGTTTGATTCGATAAATTCATTAAAATTCGGTTTCGATTATTTCAGTTCGGTTCGATTAACCGAACCGACCGTTGCACAGGATGTATCTAATTGTAGGAGTTACGCATGTAAAAAGTGACGCGTTTATTTTTTGGAGTGTCACGTGTCATGAGACAGTTAAAATAATTTAAATATAATTGTTCAATTTTAAAATATAGAAGTCAACATTTCACCAATTTAAACATTAAAAATAAAATCATATTTATTATGGATAAAAATGTACAGAATTGAACCGAAATTAAAAATCAAATCAAATAAATTTTATATATTTATTTCTTTTAGTTTGATTCTTTTAATTTTAGATTAAAATAAAAATTAATTTAATTAAATTGATTCAATTTTTAAAATTAAAAAATCGAACACACCGAATCGATCGAAATTTTCAAAATCACTACTTTACTTTTATATATATATATATATATATCGGTCAAAACTCATCCTTATGCTTTTGTTTATATATATATATATATATATACTTCGGTCAAAACTCACCTTTTTGCTTTTTGACCGTTTGCTTTTATATATATATATATATATATATATATATATATATATATATATATATATATATATATATATATATATATATATATATATATATTCAACAGTAAACACAACCACTCTCCCTTTCTTTTCTTTTCTTTTCTTTTCTTCTTCTGCGATTTGTTGTTTCAATTTTTTTTCTCTCTCATTCAATGATAATAAATCTGAAAAATTAAAGCCACCCAAATAAATCTGCAAAACTAAAGCCAACCAATACCCATTAAATTCCACCCAAATAAATTATTTTTTTAATGAAATCCTAAATTTTCTTTTCAAGAAAAAAATTTAAAAAAAATTAGGTAGATGAAAAACGCTAGATGGAATACATACTCTTCCAAGAATTGATTCACAATCTTCATGCTCCGATCCATCGCTTCTCTCTCCCAAATTTCTAACCATTTTTTCTTCTTCTTTTAATTTTTTTTCGTTATTTTTGCCGTTATCTCCTATGCTAACCCTCATCGCTTCCCTACAATCTTCAGTCGCATCCATTCTTTGCAACTCCCACCCTCCATTTTTGGAAGTACGATCTAAGAAAAGAGAGATCTGAAATTTAGAAAGAAGAAAAGGGTAGATCTTGAGATGGAAGAAGAAGAAGAAGAGAAGAGGTGTAGAAAAACGTCCAGATTATTTTAATAGATGAAAAGCCCAATGAACAAAGAAGCCTTACCCAGAACCGGATAAATCAAATCAAACCGATCAAAATTAATTCGATCTATTCAATTTTGATTTTAAATAATTAAGTTTCGGTTTGATTTTTTTATTATGAAATTCGATTTTTAATTTATTCGGTTCAATTTAAAACCGAATCGACCATTTTCACAACCCTAATTATGGATAAAATTGTACCCTAAACCTTATTCTTATTCTTGTTATTGACATGTTATATTCAATCACATCCAAACGCGTTCAGGCACCGAGAATCCAACAAAATGCTGCCCATATCCCACTTTCATGGAGTCCATAAGCAGCGTGCATATTAAGACTAAAATCAATCACTTTAATTTGCAGAGAAAGCAAACATACTTTTCATTTTTAACTTTAAAATCAGTTACTATAATACTAATTAAAATACCATTTGAAAACAAAAAAATGAAAAAAAAAACTGAAAAAGACACTGGTTGAGCCCATATCGAAATAGAGTCCCAGTAACTTTAATCAGAGTTCATTATTACTGGAGGCTACCCCTGCAATTTAACGTAACATTACATCGCTAATCAAGAGAACAGATAAGACCACTTCTACAACAGACACTTTTATGACATGGATACTTTATTTTGCTAGCTGGCCAATTTATCAAGTATTTATGAGATACAAAAGAATGATTCCTTGTGCACTACGAAATCCAACTTTGAATAATTATTGACTATTCACTTGCTACTCATTTTCCACTGCAAGTACCTCTCCACAATGTCCAGACCACAAAGCTCCTTCACAACAGGCATGGTGGCAGGGACCTCCAAGTCGAATGTTGGATCAGAACCATCTATGCAACCCCATGACTGAAGCTGTTGTCGAGCATCTCTAATGGCAGCTCTGGTAGCACAGTGAACTGAGGCTGCCAGGAGCAATGGTGGCTCACCAGAAGCTGCGCAACGCACTAGTGTTACCATTGTAGCCTAGTAGCAATAGTACTGGAACTTAGACTCAAATGCAATTAATTTAATGGCAATTCTGATCCAATAATCAGTTTCACTCAACTTCTAAGTTTCAATTGCTACTAATGCTGCTCCTTTTGGCATTAAATGAATTTCATTTTCATGATAATTCACTATATCATGTTTTTCAAACTTTATATTTACAGACCTCCAAGAAAATAAAATTTGATGTGCCCTTTATCTCAGAATGAAATAATCAAAAGTTCTGCTTCCTAAACTAATGTTGCAATGCATTTCCTTCACTGCTAAGATAGAAGGAAGTTGCCAATTCATGCAGTCAACAAACCATCTCATTTGGTCGTGTTATTAATCATCAACGCACTTCGGATAAATAATTTGCCACCTGACTTATCTCTAATTAAGATTATCAAGTGCTCCATTTCATGGAGAAAATTGGATGATGACTCTAGTTAAAATGTTTTTTTTTTTTTTTTTTACTTTTTTGTAACTTGATTTGAAAATTTACATAAAAGATACATTGATTTGAGAATATATATTTATTGTTTTTAGAGAAATGGATGATGCGTATCAAATAGTTTTGGTTCTGATGGGATACTAAAACTAGGAAACTGGTTACAGATATTTTGATTATATATATTTATTTGTTTATTATTATTTTTTTAGGTAAGGAAATTCAATAAAATTAAGAATTATTAAAAGTAATCAATTAGTTAAAAACTGTTATTTTAAACAAATTAAAATAATAAATACTTAATGATTGCCACTAACTTGCACAATAACTATTTATTATAACGCATTTATAATAAATGTAGGGTTATCGCAACTATTTCGCTTACTTTAGCTAAACAATTACCCTTCTTGCTTCACATTTTGATGCTATATTCTGATATATTTGTTTTCTTACTTTACAATTTGAACCTTATCTCCATAGTTTTTCTTATTATTTATTTTTATTATTATTTTCGGCAATTCAATCCCTCCTTAGACTTCTATCCTTTTAAAGATGAAAATCTAAGATTTACATGCTGCTAGGTTTTTCATGGTTTGTTCGAGAGAGAGAGAGAGAGGTAGGAAGTGGAAAAAGAAAGGAAGAGACGCATTGGATCAGGTTTTAGCAACATGCCCGCATTAGATTTCCACAAAAAAATAAAATAAAATAAAATATATATATATGTGTTTGTGTGTGTGTGTGAAAATCTAGTAGGACACTGAATTGAAAGGAACTGCGTAAAAGAGGGTTTGAATAGTAAGGGAAACAAAAAAAGAACAGGATTCTAGTTGAACTCGGATGGTCACTTTATAAATGCGAACATATAGCTTTTGTAGAAAGAACACACATATATAGAGCATACCTTTTGAAGAAAGCACACGCTTTTGGTGATGTCCACTGTTAAGTATCTCAACATTGAACTGCTTTGGTATGGTGTCTATCGTAGGAATCTTGTACGTCCATGTGCCTTCGGTGTCTACTAATCCATCTGAGTTTGTTGTGTACTCTTCTAGCATGAAAAACCCAATTCCTTGGACAAAAGCTCCTTCAATCTGCAAATAACAGTTACAGGACCATGAAAAATGACTTCTAAGAACTAAATGAAATCCAAGTTAATGAAGATAAGAGTTCAAGAAAAGATGACAAATTACAGGAAGAATTTTACTCTGGAAGATATCTAGAGAGTAAACAATTAGGCTTGGGTACATATATTGCTAACCTGTCCTAGATCCACAGCAGGGTTGAGACTTTGTCCACCGTCGTATATGATATCTGACCTCAGAATTGTTGTTTCTCCGGTCAGAAGGTCTATCTCCACCTGTACAGCCATAAACTCATATTATATGCACAATTATCAATTCTATAAGCTGTTGCACTACTGGAATTATCCACATCGTCTCCAGTAAAATGTCATGGTGTGACTGAACATGGAAGGTCATCCCCTAATAGTAGGGATGTGAAAAAACCGAGAGCTGCAAATTCAAATATTTTAGAGCCGAACCAAATGGAAATACTTCAGTTCGGTTCAGTCCAATTGGATCTTGGGCTCTTAATATGTATCGGTCCATTTTCACTAAGATGAAAAACTATAAATTAACAAAAACAAAAAAAAATGCATTTAAATTCATCAAATTGTATCCATAATAGATAATTTTGAAAATGATATCAAAATAAATCATTAAATAGAGAATTCATTATATATTTTTGTTTTTGAAACACACACACACACATACTTTGGTCGGTTTGGTTTCTACAGTTTTGGAATTTTGAGAACCTAACCGAAAAAACCGAACTTCCAACTAAGGAACAAACTGAAAAACCTGAGAACCAAATAGACCAAATTGCTCAAGATTCGATTTGGTTTCAGTTCGGGTTGCACACCACTACCTAATAGCTTATATTGAAAACAATACCTTAGTTTAAGATGCAGCCCAAAAAAAAAAAAAAAAGAGCACAAGTAGAAAGTGTGTCAAAAACTTGCCTCACTCACTGCAGCACCATAATTCAAGTATTTCATTGATGCAAAGTCAGGGACATAGTAAGAACTTGCTGATAAATTCACAGCTTCCAAATATGCCTGCAATTTTTGTCGCTGTTCTAGTTAGATGGCACATGTCTTCAATATACAAATGTGGATGGACAAAATGATCATGTTATACCCTCTCTCCTGAACAATCAATTTATGTAAACCATTGTTCTCATGAAAGGCCCCATGCAACAACAACAGGCAACTCCAAATCTAACAATTTAAGTGATAAAAATAAACCATAGTATATAAGAATTTTTCTAATCATCCAAAACGGGTGGAATGTTCACTATATGCAGATAGCTACCTGGCGAATAAGCATCTCCCATCTTATGGACCCCATTTGTACCTGTAGCCTTTCCTTTAAAGGAGACAATCTATCAACTAAGGCTTCACAGCAAAGTCTAACTGCTTCACAGCTTGACTCAGATGTAGTACTCCCGGAAGTAAAACCCCCTTGAATCATACTCAAGGTATCAGATTGTATGACTAGTACTTTATCCAAGAGGTCACCTGCTCCATCACATTTGATTGAACTGAGAGCAAATGCAGCCATCTGTTTTACCTTTGTCCAGAGTCCCTGGCCCAACTCTATTCCCCCAACTTCAACAGCAACAGACCCATCACTTAGAATGTTTACTTTTCCTGGTGTTGGCCTCACTATCACATCATGTATGATGGGGATTCGAGAAACACCTCTTTTCTTCCACAAATTACACCTATTAAACTCTTTTATCATTTTAGTCCTTTCTTCAAAGCTTGCAGATGTAGCTAACTTGTCCCATATTGAAGTTAAAGTGTATTCTGCAGGTTCTCCGATGCTAGCATCATAGAACTGGTTAAGGCTTTCATATGTGTGGAGATTAATGGATCTCACAGAATCTGCATCCATGGAAAGAGAAGATGCTACATGCTCAATTACAGCTTCTGCAATAAAGGATCCTTGAACCTCTCCTGGACCCCGCATTGCTGATCTACTTGGAAGATTTGTTTTGCACACCTTTATATCAAAAGATAATGCACCCCAGTCATACTTTTTCAGTGCACCAACAACGTGATGTGGCATAATTGGGCTTATGTCTTGAAATATGCCAGCATCAATCAATATATCAAGCTGTAAGGCTGTAATTTTCCCATTCGATTTGAATCCTACACTGTAAGTTATTTTCATGGGATGTCTTCCTCCTGCCATTACCATATCAGTCTTGCGATTAAGATACATCCTAACAGGGCGCTGTAACTTGTATGCAGCAAGGGCACATGCTGTAGCAACCTAAAACGTGTTTCCCTACATAAGTACTTGCAACAACAATTGAAAGTTTTAAGGAACTAGTAAATCACAAAACCAAATAATGCAGACAGCCTGCATAGATATCATAGGAACATGAATGGAAGAAACACAGAAAAGTTATTGTTTAATTAAGAATGATGCTCTTGCAAATTTATTAACAATGTAGAATAAATGATTTTACAATGGTATGGTATGGTAGCCTCAGTCTCAATCAATTTGTGTTTATCATTCCAGGTGGTCCTAGAATTGCCAACCACATGTTCATCATATAGAATAGAAAAAAATCCGTGATTCATACAATAATATGATACATTATTCCAAGGGTTACAATTTGATGAAATTGCATTCCACAATTTTATAATGAGTTCACGTCTTTTTTTTTTTTTTGGTTCTTTTTCTTACCCTCTGTTTTCTTGCACAAATAAGACAGAGAGGAGAGGGAAGAAAATGTCTTTCCCTAAATTTAGGAACTCAATGCTTACCACTGAATGTTTTGCTGATTCAAACAATGGCAACCTGATCTGTTTTCTTCTTAAAAAAATGACAAGTTGCACATGTGTTACAAAGCAGCATTCAGTGTTCCAACACCAGTATTTTGCACATAATACCTGATGAAAGTAGCTCTTTATGCAGCATAAATAAAGTTCATGCAACAATGCAGCAAGTTGCAGGCCAACTCAAGTAGATTTCTACTTCTTACCCTATATCTAACAGAATGAATCACTAGAAACAGCAAATTACTCCCTCAATTCACAATTAAGTGTCCACTTTTCCTATATTACCAAGATTAAGAACTCATTGATTACTAAAATATTTTACTAATTTTTCCTTCCAAAAAAAAGACAATTTAATATTTAATCCATTATTACTCCATTGTAGGGGTAATAATTGGAATAAAATATCCAAATACACCTTATTTTTAGTTAGTGATCACTTAATTATTAACAAAAAATTTTACCAAAGGGGACACTTAATTGTGAATGGAGGAAGTAATCAAAAGAAGCTTGACAGAATCAACAGCTGTATTCAGTAACAATATACACTTGCTGATACAGATTGGGATCCAGGAAAAAGCTCAAGCCCAAAAGCCCATGGTCTGGAGAGTATATACGAGAAGAAATATAAGGAGCATGGCTGCTGAGCTGGATGAAGGTTGTTAGGCGTGTAGAGGGGCGTTAGAATAATAAATATAAATAATTGTAAGGGGAAGAGGAGGCCATGCTTTTAGATGTTATTTTGAAAAGGGAGCAGAGTACAGAGTGATCTCTTCTGCCTTGGGGGTAACGGGTCTTGTGCCTTGCCATTGTTGTTTTTTTCATTTCCTTGTGTTGATTAAGCTTGATTGTAATGAACTCTCAGTCTTATTGCTGAGAATATACTGCTGTATTTGAGAAGTTAGTCATCAATACAAACTGTTTTCCTCTCTTTGATTGTTTCTTGTGGTTTGAGTTTGTGAATCATAGTTGTAGTGTCTCTCTTTTGTTCCAAGTGCTATCATTGGTCCGACCTGCTGGATGCCAATGGAGACGAAATACCAAGCTCTCTATTCTCGAGTAGATAACAATGAGAATCGGATAGGGGAACTATCAGTTCGTATACAAAAATTAACCAACACTGTAACAAAGATGCAACAGAGTGCTCGCGTGATGGAGCAAAAAATCGATGAGTTCCAGACACTGGTTTTGGGGTGGATGAAGCGGATGGAGAAGCAACTCTCCATTGGAGAGGAGTATAGCTCAAGAGGAGGCACTAACCTGGTTGAGATGGGGGATACTACTTCTCCAGATTTTCCAAAACCACAGAACTTAGGAAGATCAACTAATGGGTTGCAAGAAGAAGCGAATGTTCAGATCCGAGCAGATCTGAGTTTTCTTAAGCCGGCAACCATGGTGGAAGCCATGAAACCTTCTTGCGCTGTCGAAGTCCATCTGCAAACCAGCCAGCAGGTGATGGTGTTGTCGAAGTTGGGGCAGTGTTCGGTGATGGAGAAGAAACTGATCTTCACGCTGGTTTCTGTTGGTTAATGTATTTTGTTAGATATTAGGTTGTAATTAAGGATAGAATATTAATTTTTCTTTTACTACTTGTATACCTATAAATATATCCTTGTATCATTTTTAGGGTAATTTTGAGATAATAGAAACTCTTGAGTTCTCAAAATCTTCATGGTATCAGAGACACTGCCATTTCGAAGGTCGAGTTAACTCCCTTTCGCAGTCGGTTCGTTTTCGGTAACCTCTATTTTTCCGGCGAGTCTAGAAGGTCGTGTTCCAGACCTCCTCTTTCGACACTGCCTCCATAGGAAGGTAGATCGGGTGAAGATCGGCCGGTGTCCCAGTCTCCGACGCCGTCAGAAGCCGCGCTTGATCTCACGCACCGATCAAAGGATTTTGCCCTTTCCCCACGCGCCGGCGCGTGACACCACCTCCGGCCACCTTTTGCTGCCGTTTTTTCTGCCGACCTTCTCGCCGCCCTTTTCCGCCTCCAACCCACTGATCTCCGGTGACTTCCGACCACCTCGGTTTCTGGATCACGCGCGAACAGGTTCTGTTTTCCTGGGTTAACTTTTTCCTGCTGTTTTTTTATCCTTTTTTGGCTTTTTCATTATGTCAAATATTAAGGATGATCATAAGGAGGTTGAGAGACATCATTCCATGAATGACAGTTCTTATTCTCAAATTAACCCAGTTAAACTTGAGGGGAGCAGTACTGATTTAGCTTGGTCTAGATCGTGTTTATTGTCGATCAAGGCTAGAAGGTTGCAGGCTTATATCGATGGAAGTAAAAAACCACCATCTGTCACCGATCATAATTTTAATCAATGGGACTCAGATAATTCACTGGTTATATCTTGGCTCCTAAATTCGATGCATCCTAAAATCTCTAGACAGTATTTATTGCTTGACACTGCAGAAAAGATATGAAAAACTGCAAAAACCACCTACTCTCGAATGGGAAATGATACTCGTATCTTTGAACTTAGGAACAAAGTTCATGGTACAAAACAAGGTGAGCTTACTGTTTCTGATTATTTCTCTGAATTTGGTAGTTTATGGCAGGAACTGGATTATTATCAGGACTTTCAAGCAAAATGTGTTGATGCGGTGCTGATTCAAAAGATGATTGAAAAGGAGAGGGTTTATGATTTTCTGGCTGGTTTAAATCCTGAATTTGATCAAGTGCGAGTTCAAGTTATTGGCAGAACTCTTTTCCCTTCACTTGAGGAGGCACATTCTTTAATTCAGCAGGAAGAGACCAGGAGAGGTGTTATGCTTTATACTGCACCTATTGACAAGTCGGGTTTGACTGTCCATACCTCTCTTGAGCAACCAAAAGGGATTCTTTTTGATAAAGATCATTTGCTCTGTGATTACTGTGGTAAGCCAAGGCACACTAAAGAGACTTGCTGGAAGTTGCATCGGAGACCTAGTAGGGGCCGTGGGGGAAAACGAGTTAATCCAACAAGGGCTCAAGCACATGTGTTAGAAACAGTGGAATCATCTAAGGAGTCGGCTTCAGTTGAGAGTCTCTCCTCTGATGAGATTTTGCATTTCAGGCGTCTCCTGTCTCAGCTTACTCCTTCCTTCAATGCTACCTCTAATTTGGTCAAGTCAGGTACTACTTTCTTTCATCATAACTCATGAATTATTGATTCTGGTGCGAATAGACATATGACAGGCACTTCAAAAGGCTTTCTTAACTACTCTCCTTGTTTAAAAAGGGATAGTGTCAGGATGGTTGATGGGTCATTAACCCTTATTTCTGGGACAGGTTCTGTTGTTTATACTCCTAATATTAAATTGTCTTCTGTTCTTCATATTCCTCAATTTTCTGTCAATCTTTTATCTGTCAGTGCTATCACTAAAACTCTTAATTGTAAGGTTGAATTTTTTCCTGATTTTTGTATTCTTCAGGATCTTCAAATAGGGAAGAGGATTGGCAGTGGTAGAGAGCATGATGGCTTATACATGCTGGAAGACAGTCAAGAGTCAGCTCTTTTTGGGAAGTATCAGGATGTCAACCAGGAGATCATTCAGTGGCATAGGCGATTAGGACACCCGTCATTTTTTGTTTTAGAAAAACTATATCCTAGTTTATTTGCTAGAACTCGGTTTGATTCTTTATCTTGTGATGCTTGTGAGTATACTAAACATACTAAAAACTCGTATCCTTTGAGTGATAATAAAGCCAGTGAGCCATTTATGATTGTTTATTCTGATGTTTGGGGACCTACACAAACTATCTCTTTGTCTAGAAATCGATGGTTTGTTACTTTCATTGATTGTTGCACTAGAATGAATTGGGTGTATTTGATTAAAGCAAAGAGTGATATTTTCTCCTGTTTTCAATTTTTCCATAAAATGGTTGCCACTCAATTTGATGCTAAAATAAAAGTTTTGCGGTCTGATAATGGAACAGAATATATGGATAGTAGGTTGGGTACTTATTTGGAGTCTCATGAGATTATTCACCAAACTAGTTGTCCTTATACTAGTGCTCAAAATGGTGTAGCTGAAAAAAAAAATAGGCATTTGTTAGAAGTTGCTAGATCTCTTATGTTTACCATACATGTTCCAAAGCCATATTGGGGGGATGCTGTATTAGCGGCTGCCTATCTTATTAATCGAATGCCTCTCAAAGCTCTTAACTTTAGAACTCTTGTAGAAGTCTTAACCGAAAAAACTGGCTATACTGTTCCACCAAAGATTTTTGGATGTGTTTGCTTTGTTCATACTAGAAATGTTGGGAAATTAGATCCGAGAGCACTGAGATGTGTGCTCGTTGGATATTCTCCAACTCAAAAGGGATATAAGTGTTATCATCCTCCATCTAGGAAATTCTATGTGAGTATGGATGTTACCTTTCGAGAGTCTGAACCTTATTTTGACAGTATCCAATCACCTCTTCAGGGGGAGAATAGTGAAAAAGTGGTGATGAATGTACCTGTGCTACCTCAAGATCTAGTTCAAAGGAAAAACGATTGTTATTCAGGAGCAAAATGTTGATGTTCAGGGGGAAGAGAATGTTGTTGGTGTTGGTGGTCTTTTAGATAGACCTGACTTGTTGAGATACTCGAGGAAGAATAGGTCTGAAGAAGCCATCATGCATTCTACACTGCCAGAATCCTCGGGTGAGTCACTTCTTGATTCTGATTTATCTCTTGATTCTGATTTAAATTTGCCCATTGCTCAAAAGAAATGAGTCAGGTCGTGTACAAAACATTCCATCTCTAACTTCGTCTCTTATGATTCTTTGTCTCCTTCCTATAGAGCCTTTGCCTTGTCTCTTTCCTCTATGTCTATTCCATAGGATTGGAGAGAAGCTATCAAGAATCCAAAGTGGAGAGAAGCTATGGTTGAAGAAATGAAAGCCCTCTCTAAAAATGAAACCTGGGAACTAGTTGCATCTTCAGACAAAAAGGTAGTTGGTTGTAAGTGGGTGTTCACAATAAAACACAAAGCTGATGGTTCAATTGAAAGATTTAAAGCTAGATTAGTGACAAATGGATTCACCCAGACTTATGGAGTTGACTATCAGGAGACATTTGCACCAGTTGCTAAAATGAATACCATTAGAATCTTGCTATCTTGTGCAGCTAACTTGGATTGGGATTTGCTGCAATTTGATGTGAAGAATGCATTTCTTCATGGGGACCTGGAAGAAGAGGTTTATATGGAGATTCCTTCTGGTTTTGATGATGAGAGAACACAAGGAAAGGTGTGCAGACTGAAGAAAGCCTTGTATGGGTTGAAACAATCTCCGAGAGCTTGGTTTGACAGATTCAGCAAAGCTATGATATCCTTTGGTTATCAGCAAAGTAATGCTGATCATACCCTCTTTATGAGGCACTCCAAGGGTAAGATCACTCTTCTCATTGTTTATGTTGATGACATAGTGATGACAGGGGATGATAAAGAAGAAATGGTTCGACTGAAGAAGCTCTTAACTCAGGAGTTTGAAATCAAGGATCTTGGAAAGTTACAATATTTCTTGGGAATTGAAATTGCCAGATCAACCAAAGGGATCTTCATTTCTCAAAGAAAATATGTTCTGAATCTTTTGGATGAAACTGGTATGTTGGGATGCAAACCAGCAGATACACCCATTGAAAGTAACCATAAGTTACAAACAGGGACTGAAGGTTCAGTTGATAAGGGCAGATATCAAAGATTGGTCGGTAGACTTATCTATCTATCCCACACTAGACCAGATATTGCTTATGCAGTTAGCTTGGTGAGTCAGTTTATGCATGATCCAAGAGAATCTCATCAACAGGCTGTTTTTCGCATTTTGAGGTATTTAAAATCAGCTCCAAGAAGAGGTATTCTTTTTTCAAAAAATGGTCATCTAAGAATTGAAGCTTTCACAGATGCAGATTGGACTGGATCTTTAGATGATAGAAGATCAACCTCTGGTTATTGTACATTTGTGGAAGGTAACTTAGTCACTTGGAGAAGCAAGAAACAGAGTGTAGTTGCAAGATCAAGTACAGAAGCAGAATATAGAGTTATGGCTCAAGGTGTTTGTGAGTTGTTATGGTTGCAGAAGTTATTAGCAGAGTTGAATTTGGCTAAATGGGACCGACTATTTTTGTATTGTGACAACAAAGCTGCAATCAGTATTGCTCATAATCCAGTTCAACATTACAGAACAAAACATATTGAAATTGATCGGCATTTCATCAAAGAAAAATTATCTGATGGTGTTTTAAGCTTATTTCATATAACGTCGGACAAACAATTAGCTGATGTTTTTACAAAAGGACTCGGTAGTCGAGATTTCCACGCCATAGTTTGCAAGTTGGGCATGTGTAATATCTTTGCACCAACTTGAGGGGGAGTGTTGGTTAATGTATTTTGTTAGATATTAGGTTGTAATTAAGGGTAGAATAGTATTTTTTCTTTTACTACTTGTATACCTATAAATATACCCTTGTATCATTTTTAGGGTAATTTTGAGATAATAGAAACTCTTGAGTTCTCAAAATCTTCAGTTTCTCAGGCTGGACTTAGGAGTGGATCAAAGAGAATTGGGTCATTCCAGTTGCAGCCCAAGCCTGCTTTTGAGTCAAGCCCAATCCAACATCTAGCTCCTCCTACAACCAACCACCCAAGTCGACCCTGCCGACATTTCTTTACTCCTCAAACCTCCAACCACCACACGTCGATCGAAGCCAATCGGATGGGAAACCAGCAATCCCCAATCCGACAACTCTCTAAGACCGAATGGAGGGAAAGACGTCGCAAGATGCCGTGTTTTCAGGTGCTCTCGCTTATTTCCCCAAGCATCAACGTTACAAGAGACAACTGGAGGCGGTGTTGCTCAGCGAGGGAGAAAAAAGCAGTGACTGAGGAGGAGCTCTCCGAGGCCGAAGGGGACAATCTAGATCCACAGATCGATGGTGAGTTTCAGGTACAGCTGTTGTCGGTGTTGAAATTGCAGGTGTGGGAGAAGTTGCCAGATCAACCAAAGGGATCTTCATTTCTCAAAGAAAATATGTTCTGGATCTTTTGGATGAAACTGGTATGTTGGGATGCAAACCAGCAGATACACCCATTGAAAGTAACCATAAGTTACAAACAGGGACTGAAAGTTCAGTTGATAAGGGCAGATATCAAAGATTGGTCGGTAGACTTATTTATCTATCCCACACTAGACCAGATATTGCTTATACAGTTAGCTTGGTGAGTCAATTTATGCATGATCCAAGAGAATCTCATCAACAGACTGTTTTTCGCATTTTGAGGTATTTAAAATCATCTCCAGGAAGAGGTATTCTTTTTTCAAAAAATGGTCATCTAAGAATTGAAGCCTTTACAGATGCAGATTGGGCTGGATCTTTGGATGATAGAAGATCTACCTCTGGTTATTGTACATTTGCGGGAGGTAACTTAGTCACTTGGAGAAGCAAGAAACAGAATGTAGTTGCAAGATCAAGTGCAGAAGCGGAATATAGTTGTATTGTGACAACAAAGCTGCAATCAGTATTACTCATAATCCAGTTCAACATGACAGGACAAAACATATTGAAATTGATCGACACTTCAAAGAAAAATTATCTGATGGTGTTTTAAGCTTATTTCATGTAACGTCGGACAGACAATTAGCTGATGTTTTTACAAAAGGACTCGGTAGTCGAGCTTTTCACACTATAGTTTGCAAGTTGGACATGTGTAATATCTTTGCACCAACTTGAGGGAGAGTGTTGGCTAATGTATTTTGTTAAATAATAGATTATAATTAAGGGTAGAATAGTAATTTTTCTTTTACTACTTGTATACCTATAAATATACCCTTGTATCATTATTTAGTTTAATTCGAGATAATAGAAATTCTTGAGTTCAAAAAATCTTTAGGTCCAAAGGGGCCTTCTTGGTGAAATCATCTGCAGATTCGAGAAGAAAGGTTTCTTCCTCAAAGGTTTAAAGCTTATCACTGTTGACCGTTCATTTGTTGAAAGGCACTATGCGAACCTGTTTGCAAAGCCGTTCTTCAATGGACTTGTTGAGTATATCATTTCTGGCCCTGTTGTTGCTATGGTTTGGGAGGGTAAGAATGTTGTGACCACTTGCCACAAGGTTATTGGAGCCACAAACCCTGCTGAGTCTATTCCAGGAACAATCCGTGGTGATTTTACCATTGACATTGGAAGGAATGTCATTCATGGAAGTGACTCAGTTGAAAGTGCTAGGAAGGAGATTGCACTTTGGTTTCCTAAGGGCCCTATTAGTTGGGAAAGCAGCCTTCACCCTTGGATCTATGAGTAGATCAATTGATAAGTCTGATGTGGTTGTTGGGTGATTTGTTCACAAAGGCTTTAAATCCTCGAATTGAATATTTGAGTAACAAGCTAGGCATAATTAATATTTATGCTTCAATTTGAGGGAAAGTTTTACAAAATAGTGTAAATAGCTAGATTTAGGCTTTTCTATGTAGCCTTTTCTCCCTAGTGTATAGCCTTTTCCATCTAGGATAAATATACTTTTTACTTTTCTTCTTGTATATATAGATAATGTAAACTCACAAAAGAATTAACCAAACATATTTTCTCCCATTTGTGTTTTATTACATCCCGGAAAGATACATCAACAAACACCAAATGCCTGTTAAGTTTTGGACAATAGCATCTGTACCCCTTTTGAAGATGAGAATGGCCCAAAAAGACACACTTCAGTGACTTTAAATCCAATTTAGTGATATGAGGTCGAACATCCCGAATAAAACTAGTGCTCCCAAATATTCTTAGTTATATAGGAAACAACGGCTTAGATGGAAAAAGAACAGAGTCCGGAGTTTCACCAGCAAATGCTGAAGAGAGCATGCAATTAATTAGGAAACAAGCAGTAGACACGGTATCAGCCCAAAATTATTTAGGAACTTTCATCTGAAATAAGAGCTTGTGCTTCAAAAGGAAACAAAATACTAGAAAAAGTAACGGGCCTCAGTATCTTTCTATCAAGAATATAACGACCTCCTGAAATATAACATTTACCAATAGTCTGTTTCGTTACAAGATCTTGAAAAATACAATGATCATGAAAGAAGGAAATATAAAAGTTAAGATAACATGTGAATTTAGTTACAGAAACCAAGTTAAAAGCAAGTTTCAGTATATTTATAATTGATCCCAGAGAAATTGAAGAAGTTGGATTAACTGTGCCAAACCTATTTACATGAGAAATTGATCCATCTGCCATTGTAACTAGAGAAGAAGATGCATGCGACTAAAAAGTAGAGAATATACTTCGGTTAGCCGTCATATGATCTGTAGCACTAGAATCAATGACCCACTAAGATGAAGAAGATAAAAGACTTGTATTTGAATTTCCTACCTCAACAATAGTAGTGGCGGGTAAACCTTTTAAAAAATTCTGATAATAAGTGAATTTTGTATACTCATCTGCAGAAATCATAAAATAGTCCCCAAAGGTACTAGTAGCACCAATGTTTTGCTAATTTAGACTTCTGATTATGTAATTTTCCACAAAAACGTTTTGTATAACAAGATTTATAGCAATAATAGCATACTATGTTCTAATTTCAACTCATATTAAATAATAAGAAGCCGTAAAGAGCAAGTAACACAGTCAAGCAAAAACACTTCACAAATACCCAAAAACTAGTGACAAATAACTAGAAACACCCAATCTCTAACAAAATGCAATCCAAATCCAAAGGAAAAAGAGAGAACAAAACAGAGAACCTGAGATTTCCACGGCAAGTGCGATGCAATTTAAGCAATTGCAGGAAATTGAAGTAGCAAACAGATACCCAAATACTAATGGCAATAGCAAGGATAAAACAACCACCACTCAATATCACAACCAAAACTAGTAACAATACCACAAAAAATTCCAATAGCTCCTCAAACAAGCCAATAGACCCAAAAATCCCAAGAACAGAACCAGAAACTGCCGAGAGAAGGAAGCAAAACTCCTGAGAATAGAACTAGAAACCACCGGGAGAAGGAAGTACCTTCCCAAGAGACCAAATGAAGAAGTTGACTTGATGATTTGATCGGGGACAACCAGGCAATGCCGAAACTTGAATCGGAGGACCGTCAAACACCGCACGTGCTCCCACGTGCCGACATGTGAGGAAGGAGGCAGAAACTTATGGCCATGCATATGGCTCACTCGCCGGCAAGATAGGCACCAGATTTCGTATAGAGGCCAAAAATACACCTGCTCTCCTTCCGATGTCAGCAGTGAGACAAACCAATCACTAGCTCAAGGAAGAGCACATTCCTCAATTGAAGAAAAAATGCCAAAAAATCCAAAAATCCCAAATGAGCCCAAAGCTCTAATACCATGTAAAAGAACAAGAATAGGAAAAGATTTTCTATCTTTATTCAACAATTACAGAGATATATATACAAATATAGGGCCAACAACTATGGAAACTCGATCAACTAGCCTAATTAGAAAAATAATACACAAAGTAAGCTAATCAACTAATTAGAAATATAATATATATTCTGTAACAGTCAACAAAGACCACAAGAATTTAATAATTTATGAATGGCTAAAGAACTCATTTTGTGTCGAACTTGATCATATTATAACCTAAATCTAAATGTGTGCATGTGTATGCAAGCACAACCACATGCATTATAGCAAAAAGCATAGCAGTTAAGCAGCATCAAATTAGAAAACTTTGCTTTTTTTGGTTACTACACAACAAAAGCAGGATAGATATATACAAAGGCTTAACTTTTATCAATAAAATTGAGAAATGCACAATACAGTAAAGGCCTAAAACTAGCTATATAATTAAGGGAAGAAATCTAAGCAGCAATTCGTCAAGAAAAACAAGTATCGGGCACCATTGTTACCACATTTAAGAATATTTGGCACAATAACAGCAATCAAGGACTATGCCACTCTATCACAAAATTTGGGGCAAATCACTCATTTGAGAATAATTAGAAACTTGTATTTAAAGCAAAATAAAATCCACAATGTTGAATAAAATGGATATGAACCGATATTGCAAGACTAGTAGCCCTGATACTACGTTGAAAAAGATGGACTTAGGCCTAACTTGACATAAATAGCTAGCTCGTGAGATGAGAATTGTGCATGCCATTATAAGTAGCACTTAATTCTTATAACTAGCTAACAAGGGATACTAAACACACAAGATGGAATTTTTGAATGTTTGATTAAAGATAGAAGACTCCATTGAATTTACCAATGCATTCTTGGTTGAAGGCTAAACAAATAAGGGGATCCAAGTGTTCTTATTCTCTATCCTATGCTAGGAAGTTTCACTCCTATTTATAAACCAAAACCAAGAATTTTGCTAGGACGTTTCTGTTAGGTTTAATTCCAGCAAAGATGAATCGAATAATAACTTTTGGGTTAAATTTCAAAGTAGTGATTAAGAGTAGAGTTGTGAAGAGAAGAAGTTGAAGATTAGAACGGGAAAGAGAAGAAAAGAGAGAGAGAGAGAGAAAAGATAGAAAGAGAAAAATCAGGAGAAATGCTTTTTTGATTTTTGGTAATGATTAGTGGTTCCAAAGGACTAGTACAAATAGGCATAAGCAAAGCATGAGCAACAAACTTTCTGCTGAGGTGCAAAAACAGCCAAAATGGCGTGTGCACCAAAAAAAGAAAATCTAAAGTAATTCTGAAAATCTCTTCTAATATCCATAACTAACTTAACTAACTTAGGGAAAATTTACATCTTTACCCTCCGATTATACCTAACAGTTTCACTCCTATTTATATCCCAGATCCAAGAATAATAACGATACTATTGATTGGTTCATGTCCCCCTCTTATTACATTTTTGCATTTCTCTCTCTCTTTTCTTATACAACACTACCATAGCGAAATCTCAATTTGCAGAAAGCCTACAATGACTTCCTTTTGAAATTATGAAATATTCTTTTTCAATAACCAAGTCATAAAGAAGGTCAACAACCCAGCATTTAAGCCCAATGATGCAAGTTGTAGGAAGGACATTTGCTTATCTTTCAACCCAATTGTGTCCTGCATAAAGTGGTTGTATGCCCTTCCGATAAGTAATGAATATGCTTAACTCTAATATACAGAAAGATACTCACAGGCATGGATTTTATGGCCTTTCCACCAAAGCCTCCTCCAACCCTTCTTGTAATCACACGCACATTATGTTCTGGAACACCAAGACATGATGCAATCACTGCATGTGCAAATTCAGGGCATTGAGTTGAACTGTAAACCACTATGCAGTTGTCTTCATCGGGCAAGGCAAGGGCAGTTTGATTCTCCATATAGAAATAGTATTGTGACCCAAGTTTCATCTAGAAGCACAATCAACAGTGATTATGGAGCACATGTTTAGATGCTGAAAAATGATCTTAGAAAGACAGAAGTTTATTTTTTAGGCCTGCCTTGGAATTAAGCTTTCTAAAGGGGAGGAATAATTTTGTTTTTTATTTTCAACTTGTAGAAGGAAAGAGGAGGGCAAGAGGAAATAGAAAGTTTACCTCAGCGGAGAGAATCTTGCCATCAGCTTCAGCCATTCCCTTTGATATATCACCAACTTGTTTAGGGTATAAAAAGGGAGGGACCTCAAACAGACTAGATCTCTTGACAGCCTCTTCTACTGTCAAAATTGGAGGCTCTAGATTTTCCAAGTCATAATCAACCACAGCAATGTTCGATGCTACCTCTGCATGTTTTTGTGTATCTGCAAGCTACGAAAAATATTTGGTAGACTATATCAGACAAAAAAGCTACCACAATGCAACCAAATGCATACTTCCAAGTAAAAACACTTAACAAAGAAATAAGGTAAATGTTGCCAAACATGAAAAAATGAGAAGAAAATTACAATAAGGGCGAGGCGCTCTCCAGCACACCGAGTAAGTTCATCAGCAAACAAAGGCTCAAGACCAAATATGGTCTTAGAACCAACATTTATCCCCCCTTTTGGAATGTCTTTGAATGAAATAAGTGCAATGACTCCATCTGGGTACAATTTAGAGCCGAATCCTATATCCTTTACCTTTGCAAAGGGCTTTTTACTATAAATGAATGCTCCATGTAGACAATTGTTTGGAGAAGGAATGTCATCCACGTAAATAGCCTCACCTAAAAAATTTGTCAAATGAGTAAATTGTCTTAGAATTGGTAGATCCAACTATGAACAAATGAAAATATTTCAAATTGAGGTACATAAGAACTTAGCATGGAAAACAGAAGTGTGTCAACCAGCAAACATAACAAAACAGATGATTTGGAAATAATTTAATCTATTAGTGTCTTTACTTGCTGAGAATCTAATATTTGCTTTGCACATGCATGCACACACAAATAAGTCAAAAGAGATGAAAAGAACGGAAAGATAAAAAATGACCAATGAAGACCCACCAACTTTAAGAACAAACACCCAATTAAGAACAATTAAAATTTCTAGAGCATTTGCTACAAGAAAATAACATGGTCTGCAGGTAAAATAAATGTAAATGTCATATAAAAAGAATCCCTTTCATGCATAGCAATATATAAATAGTCATATAAAGTATAATAAAATACATACCAGAAGCTTGAAGAGCTGCCCCAGATTTTGTAATTGGCTCACCAATAGGGTGAAATTCTCTGTTTAAGTGGACCACCTGCTTTCCTGACGATAGCAAAGTGGGGAGTTTAACATGGTCCGGCCTGTAATTGTCCTGTTCCAATTCTATTTCTTTGGAAATTGGGATATGAAAAGACTGATTCCACAAGCTATTGTGAGGGTTGTCTACTAAGGGACCAAGAAAGTCAAAAAGATAACCAATGGCTAAGCTCGACCTATATTTGGGGTTCCTAGTCCCAATTTCAGGTATCAAAGTATCTTTAACTAATTTAATAGCTTCAAACAGAACATTAATGGTTAACAATTTTCCAGTCAAAAGTTCCTCAACTTTCCTTGCTCTAGTTGCATGTTTGGTTCCATAAGCACCAAAAGCCAACTGACATCTATTTAACACAATTCCACCAGATAGTGTTGAGAAGGAAACCTCAGCCAAGAAAGCAGCATTCAAATAGGCCAAAGCATTTCCAAGAGGCCTTGGTGCAGCTCGGTAGGTTTCAAAAAGAAACTTTTTATCTCTTTCAGGAGAGATGTTCTTAAGTGATTCAAAATTTGGGATTTTAACACTTAAAAGTAGGCTTTCAGAATTCAAAGGGGGCCTCTCCAAAAACTCCTCCAGTCTCAGGCTTTCATGGGTGGTACCATTTTGTATATCAACCAATGAACCAGCTGCAAGAAGAACTGTAACAATATCAGAAGGAAAGCCTTTCCTTTGCGCCATCACCAAATTTCCACCAACACTACCTGTATTTCGAATGAATTCAGTAGCAATTTTCTCCATGTGCACTGAAATTTTTTTCAACATCATGTTAAACTCCATATGAACTTCAACTTTCCCTTCTTCCTTTATAGCTTTAATAGCTTCAGAAATAGTCACAGTTGCCCCAATTTTAATCCCAGACTGATCTTTATGAATGATTGAGAGCTCAGGGATACTCGAGAGATCAATATATTTGTCATACCGCTCTATCTCTTTGTAGTAACCCATGCCTGTATTACCAACTACTAGTTTTATCCGAACACCACTCTTTGTGTCAGTGCCCTTTAATAAGGTCTGAAGCTCATCAATGCTAGTAGGTCTGTACCAAGAGTATCTATTAGAATCCAAAAGCAATGACAATTTTACTTCCCTCTTTAAAAACTCAGGGAAAGTACAAATCTTGTTATTATAGTCGTACATCGGTAACCTACTTAACTTTACTTCCTGTCTCTCTTCCTTCTTCCAGAAATAGTTAAATCCCAAATCCTCCATATCAACATCAGCTGCAAAACTTTTGCATGCATCAGCAATGGGTCGATATCCAGTACAACGGCAAAGATTTCCTGTGATAGCTCTTTCAGCTTCAACAACTGTCAACTTTGAGAATCCAGGCGAAGGCTCCAATTTATCAGTTTTATCAGCATTAACAAGGGCGCCGAACAGTGAAATGCACATTCCTGGGGTACAAAAACCGCATTGAGAAGCATGGAATCCAGTGAACCTTTGGTGAATAGGGTGCAAGCCAATTTTGCTATTACCAAGGCCTTCACTTGTTGTAATTGAACATCCATTTATACTGCAAAGCAGTGTGAGACATGAACTTACCGTCAAATCCTCAACTTGGTCAGTAATTGGATCATATTTGGAAAGCAACACAATACAAGCACCACAACCACCTAAAAAAACAAAATTAGAACAAGTATTAATAAACCACTTAAAAATGTTGCCAGGTTCAATTTGTTGCAAGTAATCCAAGGCCACAGGAACATACTTGGCAACAATGCTGACTCAATGAACAACACAACTAAAGACAAGAGAAGCATAAATTTGCAACTCATGGCTTGCAGAAGGTTTATATATATATATGTCTTTTTCCCTCAATGAGGTGAAAAAAAGGCATAGTAGTCAAATCCCATTTCCTTGAAAGCATGAACAGCCCATTAGCTCAAGCCAAATCATCAAAGACTAAAGAGCATACCATAAAGTTACTTACTACAGCAAAAATCAATTAAATGGCTGAAAATTCAACATTCACGTATAGAAAGACGCATATCACGAAAACACAGTGGAAACAATCTACAAGTATATCTATACAAGCAAAACTATATGCAGGATATGAAATTGAAGAAGCTCATCAAAACATTCTCAGGATTGAAATCCAATTAGACAGTCGATCCATACAAAATCTATAGACACACAAAGAGACAGGGATATTACCTTCACCACAACTGAGCTTGGCACTCGTAAAGTGGGTGCAGGTACGCAAGAATTCAAGCAAAGTAGTAGAAGGATCAACAGTTTGGAGCTCAAACCTCTGTCTATTAACAGCAAAAACAAGATTGTTTCTTTTTCTTGATCTTTCCTTTTCCATATTTTGGTTGGGTGAAAGAAGATGCAGAGACTGTGAAGTAGTGATACCCAATAACATGGAATTGACATTTCAGTTAGTAAACAAAACGCAATTGTGTGTAAAATCAATAAAAAAAAAGGAAAAAAAAAATAATCATCTTACCCTTTGATAGGAAATTTTTAAAATTTGTTCTCTTGCAAGCTTCTTTTAAAAATAAATCTTCATTTAATTGGGTTTTAAGAGACGAAAAAGACAGATGTGCGTTTTTTATAGAATGATGATCCCATCAATTCACAATTTCGGAGACTTGCTATGCAGGCAGTGCGCACCTTACCCCCGGTTCCACCAGTAACAAATAACCTGTTATTTATTAAGATATTCTCTCCTTTAGATTAACAAGTTCTAGGTACTGATGGAATTGAACTTATTCTAACCAATGTTTTCAGAAACACAGCAGATATAGACCCAGCATGCTGATTGATTCATGATTCAACTGGTTCGACCAGGTTGATCCAGTTTTTTTTTTCTTTGAACATACAATCATTTATAAAAAAAATATATGTACATATATATTTAAAAATACAGGATGAACAACAGCATATAAAAAAAATATAAATACATTCGGAACCTATTAGTTATCAACTTATCAAACATCAAAATTTTAAATATCAATTTTAGGTCCTATAAGGTTTACAAATATAAAAAATAAATGAATTATCCAAACATATGTTATTGTAATAAGTAGCAAATATTTAAATAAATTCATACAACATTAACGGGCAGCATTCAAATAAATTCATTAAACATAGTAAACAACCATCATCGATTATCATCGTCTTCTCTTTATCTTCATCTTGAGATTCAACTTATTTGAATCATGCTCATTTACGTCTGAAAATTTTAAAATAAAAATATAATTGAATATAATTACACACAGTTCCCTTTTTACTAATTTAGACCTATCTCAAAATCCTAAACCATAAAATCAGATCAAATCATCAAACTGAATAAGCATCAACAGAAAACTCAGTTCACTCACGTTCTTTCAATCCCAAAATTGTATATGTTAGTTTAATTTCCAACCTTGGCCGAGTCAGTTCATCAAGAAACACAGCAGATTAATCAATTTAACACAAAATTAGCTAACAACAGAATTAACAATTAACTTAACCAATTTCAGAACTAAACCAGTTCTGAAAGAAGCATGGAGTTCTAATAAATTCAAAGAATCAAACTTAACTGAATATAAAAGGATTTTTCCGCCAGCAATTAGCTTAATCAATTTCGAAATTAGCTAATAACAGAGTTCCAAAACAAAAAGAAAACAGACAAATTTTCCGCAAGATATAAGGATTTCTTTGAGTTAAAGAATTAAAAGAACAACACACCTTGAATCAGTTTAGAAATAGAAAATACAAACACTAATCCGAAAAAAAGCTAAGGAGATAAACTAATGAAGCTAAGATTGAAATGAAATTAGAGAAAGGAAAAAGAAAAAAAGCTATACGTACCAAAAGAAAAAAATGAAGCTGGCGGTCCGATGAAGGCTCTGATGGATGGCCGGCGAGTGAAAATCCGATGATGGTGGGTGGATGAGAAAAGAACAGAGGTAGGGAAGGAAGGAAGAAGTAAAAGAAGAAGAAGGAGCTGCACGAATTCTGAGCGTAATTACATGATGTTTCGTTATGCTTCTAACATTTTGTTTGTATTCGGCAAAACCCATCTCCAGAGTTTTGAATTTTTAAAAAGTTAAAAAAAAAAATTCAAAAATGGATTTTGTCTTTATTGCATGATAAAGTGTGGTTCTTTCTTTCAGAGTATTAAAACTTGAAGTATCTAAAACAGTGTTACTCTTTTCCTTTTTTTTTTATTTTGTTTAAAATGGGAAATTTTAAGTTATTTTGATCCACCTGAATTGTCTGTATTGGCCGATTAGCATGAGTTTCTGTCCTTTCTCTTAATGTATTCATGAGCTTCATGAGGAATTTGCAGGGACTTTTTTTTTTTTGTTTAGGTTAGTGTGTTTTGAAAGATAATTTATAAAAATGGTGGGCTTTGATTAAAATTAGTGGGTATGGGCTCCTTTAGATCCTGGAGGGAAGAACCTTTTATTAATGAGGAAATTACACAAATTACCACTTTTTTAACTATAATTTTTAAAAATACAACCATCTTTTAAAATGTTTAAACTTACCCTTTTTTAAATTTTCTGTTTTTAAAAATACCGCTTTTTGTTTTTTCTTTTAATCCCTGTACAGAACTTTGATTTTTCTTTTACCAACCGTTTCATCTTCTCATGCTCTTCCCTTTTGGCTTTTCCAGTGTCTTTTTCTCAACGATGGTTGATATCTTCATCTTACTCTTCTAAAACGACATCTTTTCGACTCAGCTTTTTTCACCGATTCTACTGAATCAGCCGTGAAGCATGATACAGGTAAAACTTTCTGTGGAAGATCCAAACCATGTTTTGATTTTACCGAACGGAAAAATCGCCGCTGGCTTTTACTTTGCTGGAAAAAATAATGCTTATTGGTTTGTCATATGGTACAATGATCCTTCATGCGTCACCAAATGGAAGACGCTTAAAACTCTCCCTTCTCAGAACTGGTAACCTTATCATCACCGATGCAGGTGGTCAGCCACTAGTTTGGGCTACCGATACTATGTCGTCTTTATCTCAATTGGACCTAAAAGACAGCGGCAATCTTGTTTTGCATAACACTACTCAAGGCATTTTGTGGCAAAGTTTTGATTCACCCAACCTTGCTTCCTCTACAACTTTTCAATAGGGACACGCAGCTTGTTTCTTCCAGAAGTTGAAGTAACTTTTTGACAAGGTTTTACAAGCTCTATTTAGACAACAACAATGTTCTTGTAGATTATATTAGCTGGTTTATTAATTACTTAGTTTTTCAGTTAGTTTTATGTACTCTGTTCATCCCTGTTTTTCCAGCGCTTCTTCTTGTATTCACTTCACGTGTTTCTTGTGTTGCTTACGTGTCTTTTCTGTTAGAGAGGCAGTTATTTGTTTTATTCTTGTATAAATACAATCTTATATTCATTCAATAAGAAGACGATATACTTGAAATATTTCTTTCTTCTTTCAAGCTCTGTTAACAGAGCTTTTCTTCAGTTCTCCGTCTTCTCTACGATGGTCCTGAGATCTCAAGTGTTTTCTGGCCGGATCCTAGGTCTTTACCCTGGGAAGAGCAAAGGTCTACTTACAACAGTAGCAAATTGTGGTGTTTGATTCCTTGGGTAATTTTTTATCTACTGATAATTTCAGTTTTTTCGCTGTTGATTATGGACAGAGTTTGCAAAAAAGATTGAAGGCTGATTTTGATGGTAATCTTCGGTTGTACAGTCGTGAAGAAGGAAAGGAATCTTGGGTTGTTTCATGGTAACTCACTTCTCAGCCCTGCACTGTTCATGAAATTTGTGGACCCAACAATGTTTGCACTTATGATGTAGAGTCTGGTCGAAGATGTTCTTGCATTCCAGGGTTTAAGATGGTCAACGACACAGACTGGTATAGATCTCGAGAATATCTGATGGGCAATTAAAAAGCAAATCTAATTACTAAAGATTTTATTAGATAGCCAACACGTATATATCACTTTTGAGTTCAGTCCTTTTAACAATTATAATTCTGCTATATGCCTATTCTATAAAAAGAAAAATATATTCCATTTTAGAAAGATGCAGCAAAAAAATAGTTGTTATTATTCTCTCAAAAAATAGCTGTAATTAATTTAAAGAATCTTCAACAACAGCCCGATACATGTACTTTCTTTATACTTATTAATTAATATATACATATAGGTAGCAAGTATGAGGCCAATAATCTTCTACCCTTTTGGATTGCCTTTTATCAATTTATAAGCTGGGCAATGATTTACGCACTAGATTATATTTGCTGTTTTAACTTCCTAGAAACAGACTAAAGGGAATGGTGCTCAGGTTCACAATGGAATCTCAATTCCTTTAACTTTGTTGGTTCATTGTTAGTATAATTTTTCAAGTTATAATTGGATCATTAAAAAGTGCATTATACATAGATCGCATGAAAGTGAATTCAAATTTAATTGAAGGGTACGAAAATAGTAAATTTGGCTAATACCACTCATTTAAGTTATTTAAAGAGATAAAATACTGATTAAAACATACATTGAAAAAATAAAAGAATTTATATGAATTTCCTTTATTTTTAATTTTGGTTTAAAAAAATGGTTACATTTTCTATTATGCTATAAAAAAAATATAAAGGAAATTACTTGATTTATCGTTTTTTTAATTTTAGATTTAAAGAATGCCATAATTTTTTTTTACGAAACTTTATCCATTTATTTTGTTTATAAGGAAGAAAAGAAACGGCATGTTACAAATAAAAAAATATTGGAGTCCAGAATTTGAGATTGACGATCTAGATTTTGGTATACCGCTGGTATACCAGGTATACCAGCGGTATACCAAAATCCAGAATTGAGATTGACAATCCGGATTTTGGTATACCAGGTATACCAGCGGTATACCAAAATCCAGAATTGAGATTGACAATCTGGATTTTGGTATACCAGTGGTATACCAGGTATACCAGCGGTATACCAATATCCAGAATTGAGATTGACAATCTGGATTTTGGTATACCTCTGGTATACCAGTGGTATACCAAAATTCAGAATTGAGATTGGCAATCTGGATTTTGGTATACCAGCGGTATACCAATATCCAGAATTGAGATTGGCAATCTGAATTTTGGTATACCTCTGGTATACCAGGTATACCAGCGGTATACCAATATCCAGAATTGAGATTGGCAATCTGGATTTTGGTATACCAGCGGTATACCTGGTATACCAGTGGTATACCAAAATCTAGAATTGAGATTGGCAGTCTGCATTCTAAGGTATACCACAATACATTGGTAGCCTTATGACACTCGTTTCCTGATTTCAGCGAACTAGTAACGATTCATCATATAAAGAAGAAAGTTACCAAAACTACTTTTGTGTTTGAAAACTAAAAATTATTAGTCTTAATTCTTGAATAGAAAAATACAAGAGTGATGATATATAAACTATCATTAGATACAACCTCCTGGTTGAGAATCTTTCTTGAAGATTGATATTAGCAGGATGTTCCATTTATTTTGGAACTCGGTAAATTTGAAGGCCAGGTTGCTTTTTTCTTACTTTTGTTTCCCCTTTTTCTCTTTTTCGACTAGAGATTTCAAAGGCGCACTTTCCTTCCCAATTCTTGATAGTGTACCCCCCAGGGAGGCCACGTACACATGGAATTTTGCATAATTGTTAAGGTTTTTTTGTATATTGGTCAGTATACCTGGTATACCAGCCATATACCAAAATGTGTAAGTTATAAATGTAATAAAAATTGGTTGTTTCTAACCTTTCTCAATCTCTGTAAGATCTAAAGGATACGCTGTGAGATCCGTGTCCCTCTTCTTCAATTCCAAGTAAAATTTCATGCTATTATCATCTTCTACTTCTAATGAAAAATCTTTGACAAAATACTTTATATTGATATGAACTATTTCTGTAGTGATTTTTAATTGATCTGATACTATTCCAACAAAAGTTTCATAGCTACAATCATTTGGTATGAGTACTCCTTTACTTCAAATCCTTCGAATTTGTTGTCACTTGTCCATTTTCCTTTATACTTAATCAAAACAGGAATATTATCCATATCTGCATTAAAAAAGTGTCAAAATACAATATCAATAAAGACATTTTGTGAAAATGTACGAATGCCTTACAAGTAGTTAAGAAATTTCATGGCTAAGAAATAAAGACAACATTATAATTCAGGTACTGGAGCTTTGGCAATGAGGTTATAAAACAAAGTTCGATCATTTTGGAAAAAACATGCAACAAATCATCAAGTTTCAAAAGCAAAATAAGAGGTTTTATTCCATTTAGCTTAGTTCATATAAGTCTAGTTTGCAATTCCTGTTAATGGATCAGTTAGTAAATATTTATGAAGGTGCCGAAATTAAGACAAGCATATATATGGAAATATTTATGAAGCTGTTTTTTAATGCTAAGAACCAGTCTAGTTTGTAATAATTTTTTATTATTACAAGTGATTTCATGCATTAGACACAACAGGGATGCAGAGAAGGAGCCAGAGGACAGGGTAATGAGAAATGGAGGCTTATTATTGGAGCAATTATTTGCATTCACCAATGGCCTATGTCATTCTACTCATTCATTCTCTCTCAACGACCTTAACACTGAAACAAATAACTATGCATAATTATGTATTCTCGTCCAACTCACCCTTTAAGAACTTATATATGTACATGTACTGTATATGAGAATTGGAGGCACTTCTTCACTCATTATGCACAATTTTATATAGCACTCACTATAGTTGGACGAGAGGATAAAATTAGAAGGAGTTAATTAATTTTGTTATGAATTTTTATAAAATAAGAACGAGAACGGAACAAAAATGTTTAAAATATCATAGAAGAGTAGAATTAGTTTATCATGGACAAAATATTTATTAGGAGTAGATTATTTTATAGAACATTTTCTCATAAAAAAATTCATATTGGCATTTTGTCAAACACTTTGTATACAGAAATTAAGAAACCAAATTCTACATCGGCAAATTAACAAATTAACGATACAAGAAGAAATAAATAACAGCAATTCAATAAACTGATTTGAACAACCGATTATGCCTAAGAAATCACCCTCAAATATAACATCCAACTTTCAAATACAACTCAAATTTGATTTTTGGATTAATGTTTAAAATTTCACGTTTGAGAAACAAAAAACAGAACTAATTTTCAAGAAATACGGTAGAGGAGGAAACTCACCTTCAAAATCTTATTCAACTAAAAATGCAGAGCAAGAATTAAGAAAAAGGAAGCTTCAAAATTTTCATCTAACAGCAGAAAGAAGAATACAAGAAGAAAAAAACGAAAGAAGAACGAAAGAAGTGAAATGGCGAAAGAAGAAGAAAGAAAGAAAGAAAGGAGAGTTTGTGTGTGACTCAAAAAGTGATATTTTTAAAAATAGAAATTTAAAAAAATGTAATGTTGAAAAGGAAAAGGAGGTGGAGGTATTTTTAATAATGAGTGCTGTTTTTTGGGTAATTTTGTAAAAATCCCTTTATTAATTTCTCATGCGAAAGTATGGTCCCGCTCAGCCTTTATTTTGGAAAGTGAAGCATAGAGTGGGGCCAAAAATCTCTCTCTCTTAGCACTAGAATTTTGGCTCCATTCTATTCTTTGACCAATAACCCGCAAAAAGCACAAAAAAAAAAAGCCCCCTTTCCTCATTTTCCAGCCAAAAATGGCAGCTAATTCTGTTACTATTGAGAACAAAAACTCATCACTTGTGGACAAAATGTTAATAGAAGCAGAGGATGAAGATGCCACTCGCCTCTCCAAATCTATAAACCGCTTATACTTTGAAAATTCTATCTTTAGCCTCATTCTCTCAAGGATTTCTTTTCTGCTTCTGGGTGTTGTTCTTCCTGTTTTTATGATTAAGTTCTCTGCTTATGCTGATGTCAAGAAGTACCAAATCAATAGCTTCGAGTTTCAGATTTTTGCATTTCAATCTCTGGCTGCTGCAAGTCAGGTAGTGGCTTTATTTCAAACAACAGAGAACACTGGAGCTATCAATCTCATGAATGGCAGTGATTTTGCGTTAAGTCTGGAACTCAGCAACCCCGTTTATTCCCTTGTTATTGTTGACAGAAATTGAAGGATGTCATATCAAAATTAAATCTTCGCTCGAGTTTAGATCCATCTATTTCATTGTATTTTTCGCTATTGGAACCAAAGCAGAACATTGTCACCCTTTACCGGCATCCTTTGGAGGAAACTGATGCAACCTTGCCAATTCATCCCAGTGCACTTGTTTAACACCCATCATTAAACTTGCTGTTGCCTTTTGATGCCGGACCGATCCCGCAGCTGACTCCTATGGGATCAACTTCTGATCCTGCAGGTGGAATCAGCTGCTCCCTGCCCCCTGCATGTCTTCGTTGGCGCGCTGCACTGCTGATTCTGTAAGGTCTTCGTTTGACTCAAAAGACTCCATTTCCGTAAATAAATTTCAAACCACAACATTTTTTTTTAATAAAGTTTTAAAATACATTATTTAAAAAAAAAAGTCCCGAATTTGCATATCCTTTGTTTATTTAATTAAAAGCTATAAGTACTATGTTTGGTTCTTGTTTAATGTCTATTGTACCAGTTTAGAGCTTTGGCTCACATTACTAATGAATCTGGTTTGCGGCTATGCTAACTGGTTTAATATAGGTAATGGAAATTTTTTTTTTTCTATTTGTAGACAATGACGGTATATTTATTACAGGTATTTATGACTTAATTTCCTTTCTATTAGAGGGAAAACCAACAGGTTTCCTTTCTATTAGAAGGAAAACCAACAGGTTTGCCAATTTTGTTCTACATAATCCATTTGGGCGAGTTTTAAAGTTGGTGCTTTTGCTTAATTCTCATTCTCATTAGATAGTGGTAGTTCTGTTACTTTCTTGCCTTTATGTTCTAATTATTGAGGATTTATTTTAATGATTAGAGGAGCTCTTCAGTTTTATACCATTTCCCAATCTGCTAGCCATTTTTACTTTGCTGCAGTTGAATTTATTATATTATCATGCTATTACTTTGATAGGATTAGACACTTGTCCTTTGTTGGTGGGTTTGTCTTTGTTAACAAATCAGGTTGATTAGCCTTGCTGCATTTTTCTAGATTTTCATGGCAATGTCTGTAAGTCCTGCTAAGCTAAGAGTTTCATAGATTTTCCAGCATTGATTAACCTTGTAGTTTACTTCCTAATTGCAGATGCTATTTCCTTTTTGTTATCTCTTCTTCAATTTGTATATTTTCTTGGTACTGAAAAATCTTAATTAGTTTGTTTGTCGTTAACAGAATACCAAAATGGGGAATTCCGTCCTTGTATTACTTTTTAAAAAATTTTAAAAGTTTTACCGACGGATATTTCCGTCAAAAGCAAATTATCAGTATTCCAGAAAATGTTAGGAAAGATTTACAGACGGAAAACCGTCGTTAATGCCTAAAACGACTAAAATAAATGAACATAGCGACGGATTTTATTTTAGCGACGAAAAGAGATGTGTAACTTTGAGGCAACAGAAAAAATTAATCGCTAAAACTGGTTGCGACGCGCATCTGCTCAATCGGTCTTTAATCCGTCTCTAACCCTTTTAGCGACGGTAGACACCGTCCTATTTTCTCTCTCTCTTTTTTTTTTTTGGGTAAATGCGGTCAATGATTTTTTACCGGAGGCCAACTCAACCATGAACTAAACAAACTCAAAACATTGTTTTGATTCCAAAATTCCAGAACCCATGCTCGATCTCCAAGAATGGGCACATAAGCCTATGTAATGTAGGGTATAAGGTGATCTCCAAGATCCCGATGACCATATTGAAGAAATTCATCGATAAAGTGGTTTCATCTTCACAATCTGCATTCATCACTGGTCAGTTTATACAGGACAACATCATCCTGTTGAATGAGGCTAACCACTTCATGAAGGTCCAGTATGGTAATAAAGCAAGCATGGCAATCAAGGTGGATATGGAGAGGGCCTACGATTCAGTGGAATGGGGCTTCTCTAATTGGTTCATTGACAGAGCTCTCTTATGCATATCTACGGTCAGATAGTGATTATCAATGGACAGCCTTCCTCTCCCTTGTCTCCTTCAAGAAAACTTAGACAGGGAGATTTTCTATGACAACTGGTGTGACTTCCTATGGTTCATCTTTGCTTTCTGGTATAATAATTGCTGTTCTGCTGCCAGTGACTGAGACATTAGCTGTGTTGCTGTATCATGAGAAATTTCATGTTGAAAAAGCTCTTTCTCTTATTTTATCTCTTTGGGGCTTTATTTCTTATTTTAGCATGCTCCTATAAAGATCAATCACAAAAATTAAAAAGGAAAAAGACAAAGACTATAGCTTTTAAGACTGAAGGCATGGCCATGATCATTTAATTTGAATTTTTCCAATACTTCAAAGCTTCACAATGCTCATAACAGCACGTGTATCACAAAATCAAGGGACTTTTCTTAATTATGTTTTTCCTACTTCAAGTTGCACTAGCACATTTTAAAAGGAGGGAAAATTATTGCCAACGCTATTATGTCCATGAGTTTTCTTATGAATTCAAATGAATAATGATGAAGTACAATCTATGATTAGTAATCTCCGAGACATTTTTATATTGGTTTGATTCATTAAATTCACATATATCATATTTAAAAGGTATATTTACTGATTTAATGGCCAATATTATTCAGGTATTAGTGTGGAATTCACAATATGAAAAGAGTGTTTTATTTATAACTGAATTTAGCCATTAAATTCAACGCACGGCTCTTGGTGTATTTTAGGTATGATAGTTATCCCTTTTTGACTGTTAATCATTTGATTTAATAATGAAAAAGTTATACCGAAAAGAACAGTGATTTCTCTATTTGTAATGGCTCATAACTTTCTCATTTCTCCTTTAGGTGTCTTTCCTTAATTTTTCACTTAATTCTAAAAATGATTTTAACTATATATTTAGATACTTGCTGGTATTTTCATACCCTACTCTCCCTAATTACCACCGAACTTGGCTGGGATTTGCATATTTCAGAGAAAAACACTTGAACTTAATCACAACTAAGTAATCTCCTTTTCTGGCCATAAACATTCTTTTCCTCCCATTCTTAATTGGTTCTTTCTCAATTCTTGAAGTGTTCTTTCTTTCTTTTGAGTTAGAAAATCTCGTAAATGCTCTTATTCATTTACTACTCTTGAAGAGTGACCTCTATGTGCGTTTTCTTTCTATACATCACTCTTTAGTACAATATTAATCATGTTTCTGGTTTCAATATGACTGAATTATGTGGCACAGATTTTGCATAAATGAATCATGACTTTATAGGATCATTTATTCTTTGACAGCAAGCAATTTTATTCTGCTTTCAAAAACTTATTTTTGGATTTTCCAAGAAAGCCAAGTCCTTTTTCTAGGGAGAATCTTTTAGAAATAAGATTCGCTGTTTGAGTTCATTTCTTACTGGTGAACAAGTACTGGGGCTGATACAAGTGGAGATGGAAATTACTGCTAATAACCAAGTATCAGCAGAAGAGGAAAAGATAAGCAAAACCCTGAAGAAATTCTTGCTGATAGTAAATGGTGAAAAATGTCAGCATTTGGGAATTGTGGAGGTCCACTGATCCAGCATCTCTACTTCTGTGCTTTATGGTTTTGTGCTACCACTGATTGAGTTGACATATAAGAAAGTAAAGCAGACACTCACTTATACTCTACTCATGGATAGAGATGCAGAAGGTCATGTCCTTTGCTACTGCCTTCTACGCTGTTGGAATGCTTCTGCATAAGGATTTTGCGGTATTTGATATATCTTTCATTCCATAATTATGTTGCTGAACTTTATAATAATGTTCAGTGAATCCATGTTTGATGTAGGCAATTCCAAGGGAGGCAAGTGAATTCCAGCTTCGGGAAGCAAAATACCATACGGTGATGGTGATCAATGCACTGTTTTGGCAATTCTTCTTCATGGGAGCAGTTGGTTTTGTTTTCTGCCGTTCCTCATTGCTTTCAGGCATTATAATTGCTACTCTATTGCCCGTTACAAAGACTTTGGCACTGTTGTTCAAAATTTCGAGTTAAGAAAGGCATTTCACTTGTTTTTTCTTTCTGGGGCTTCGTTTCTTACTTCCATGGTGAAATCCGGCAGAGCAAAAAGAAGAATCAGGTCTTCAAACAAGACTAATGCGACCATGAGACTCATATATGCAACAGTGGTTACATATACTTGTTACCAGTTCCAGATTCAGACTCCTGCTGTTATTTTTTTTGCCTTGCTATGGTTCAGCTCTTCTGCATCAGAAGGTTTTTTGTATTTTTCCTTTTTCCTGTTTTTTTTTTCCATAAGATATCAAGTAAGCTATAAATATGATGGAAACTTTTCATTCTCTGCACCATCTTATCATACAGATCTTATATAGAAGAAAGGTGAGCATAAATAAATACATATCTCACTGATGAAAACTTATACACACTTTAGTGCATAGATCCATCAACAACTACCATGAAGCAAAACTTGTACACAAGAGCAATTGAATTTCCATCTGTCTTGATGATAAACAGCCCACCAATCAGTATAACAAAAGTAACAGAAACTAGGAGATTGCAAGAGACATGAGGGACAGGTAGCTATAGCATGTTAGCTGTTAAGCCAAAGTTAGTTTAATTAAGACCAAAGGAAATGGGGATTTACATGCATCAACAGTTCTTTAGAAAGCAGGCCTCTAGGACACCGGTCCGAGATAATCACCATCCAAGCTAACCAATGCCTGAAACTCCCTCTCTGCTTCCAGCCACTTGGTCCCAATAACAATGAACTGAACCGTCACATCTTTTCCAATCTTTGACATCTTGTCATTCAAGAAGACTGGATTTTCTCCAGGCACATACTGGTAATCGGGCATTTTCATGCTTGAGAGATATACATGCTCAATTGGTCCACATCTCAGGAAAACCCCATGCTTGAGCACCTTGTGAACAACACCTTCTAGGATTTCTCCCCTGAAAATCTTGAAGGTAATGCCATTGAACACAACTGGAAATAGTACTTCGCCCGTGTGCTGCCTCACCTTGCCCTCTCCTATGCTCTCCAGTGTGGTGACTGCTAGTAAGTATCCTAGATCTTTGGTGGCCTTTTTAGTAGAAAATTCTTCTAACAACCGGACAACAATGGACCTTTGAAGCATCAGTCCTTTGGCATCAAGGTGCTGAGGAGGGATTATAATGTTCCATGGCAATTGCACTTTAAGATACATGTTTCCTGTCATGAAACAAAAGTAAGATATAAAATGTGCAGTAATCCAGATTCACTGGCAGAATTTCTCCAAGGCATTTTTCTAAGATGATATGAACAACCTATTAGAACAAGACCTTCAAGAAAAGTTAAAGATGGTATTAAATTAGGAAACATAATGGGATTTAGAACCTACTTTGGCATGAAATTCATCAAAAGTTGGCACATAAAAACATTATATTCCTTGCACAAGTCTGACCACAAACTGGGAGCTCTTCTGGAATAGGTTTTATGGCTTTAGTTTTTCTATGGTCCAAACCAACACGTGACCTACATATTGACTGCTATATATGCTCCGTGCTTAATTGTAATTTAGATGTGTCACTAATAATGGCTTCAAACCTTGCTGAAACCAAATCGCTTAGTCACCATTGCACTTATACCAGCTTTTTGGTTTTAACCACCAGCTTCAACGCTTATTAGCAATGAAAATGCACATAAAAGCTAAGGCAATAGCCACAGACAGCACAACATTTTTCGAAGGTTCGATAATAGAAAGTCATCAGAAAATACTACGTTCAATTTTAGGGGAAAATATTAAATAAGAAAAACACCCGTACACCATAATAAATACAATTTACCAAAGAAAAAAAAGAATACCCATTTTTCAAACGAAATGCAAGAATCAACTAACTAAAAGTTGATAATACCCTAAATCAAGTTTGAAATAAAAACGCCAGCAATCAAAGAAGCCACAAGTGAAAACCCAAAGAAAAATAACAAAAATTGATAACAAAAGGAAATTTCATGATAACCCACAAAGCATAAAGCATAAACTGAATCACTTCAAGTAACAACTCATAAAAATTATTAGAAAAATAAAATAACATGGACATCGGCATAAATCAAAACCCTAAATATTGGTCTAATACCACAAAAAGAACCGCCTTTGCATTAAAATTAGATGGAAAGAGAGATATATATTTGTATATATATAAAGTTTGGAGAAAAACCTACAGAGAAGGATACGATCACAAATTCAGACCTCACTTGCTGAGTCGAGACTGCTTCTTTCTCAGCAGCCAGTAGTAGAGTATATGACCAAAAGTCGAACCATTGCTCTCTGATATATGCTGATACACGTAGCGGGCATTTTGAAAACTATACTAAACGGCAGCCGTTTCACTTGGCTAATTTGCTTGCTAATTGCCACGTGGTGCAACAATGAAATGGGTATTGTGTTGTTGTCAGCGAGCAAAATGTAATTTTTATTTTCCAAACACACATATATATATATTGGCATATTTTTTATTTAATTTAAAAATAGTTATTTTAATTTAAATATGTATTTTTTCTATTATATTCTTACTTTAATTAAGATACAATCACATTCAAAAAAGGGAATAAAAAATTATTTTTAATAAATATCAATAAATAAGAATAAATTAGAGATTTAACAAGTTATTAGGAGATTATGCCAAAAGTTGAGAGGTTGCAGGAACTTGCTGCTTCCACAGAAGAAAGAGCCACAGAGGATAATTTGGTTTTGAAGCAACTTAAGAAGATGCCCGTTCAAATTTCGATCTGGGATTTATTTAGGCAATCACTTTTCCGCCACCAGAAGTTGGTAGAAGATTTGTGTGAGTCAACTGTTGCTACTACCATATCTTCTTCCGAACTGTTAGAAATGGTGAAAAGGGATTCTGAAGAAAATATTGTGTTCACTAATGTGGATATTCCCTTGGAAGGACACGAGCATAACAGCCCTTTATACAGTATGGCTGATGTGAAGGAAAAACACACTGCATGTATAATGGTTCTTCAATCAATGTGTGTCCTTTTATGGTGATGGCGGCCTATAGTATTAACGAGACTATGCTCACTAAGTCTTGACTTATTATAATGGCTTATGACAACTTTAAAAGGTAGGTTGTTGGCACTTTTAGGGCAGTAGTGAAGACGGAAGAGTTTGCAGTGTTACAAATACCGGCTAAATTCTCTTTATTATTATGACAACCTTAGTTCTACAAGCTGGGAGGGGTCCCTTTCACCTTGCACTAGATGGTTCGAATTTCACACGAGGGAGATATGGTTACTATCAGGGCGGCAAAAGGGAACTTAGTTTTTATTTTGAGCATAGCTAACCAGCCTTTCAACAAGTTCCATATGGCCGCAATTGTTATTGAGGAAGAAGAAATAGATTCTGCAAGCTCTCATATTGTTAATATGATGAAGAGAATGAACTACTTGCCAAGCAACAGATTGGGAAAAAACTCTCAAGGGATCCCTGCACCAATTGCTCGGGTTATTGTAAGGGTAATGCTAAGAAACAACATGGGATACAACCGGGAAAAGTTTCTCATCCATTGAAAAGCTTTGTGCCAGCATCCGAAGAGTGCAAGTATTGTGAAGAGGCTAAACTTATGATAGTTCAAAGAAAGATTGTTCCCAAATTCGAGATCTTTAATGATGTCTTTGATTGGTCAGCTGGAACCATCAAACCTATATTAAGGTTCTGGGATGAATAAGTCATGGCTAATCTTGCCGATTTAGATTTGGGTCACCCCGAGGAGGTATTGATGCCAGAATTATTAGCCACCAAGGCTAAAGGCAAAGAAAAGATTGAATGTGAGGCTACAATTCTTAAAAGGGAGACACCATTAAAAGAAGTAAAGGCGTCTGCTGCTGCATCGGCCATCCCTGATTTGAAGGATGATTCTTTTGCTGGTGTAATTTATATTCCTGAATTATTTTGTAATGATGTACCCTTTCTTGCTTAAGTTAATAAGATGAATAACTTTGCTTATTTGTACAATGTTTCATCTGATTGCCTCATGCATGATCATATCGTGACTCATTCATATTTGACATTAATTCAACAAACACTACTTCATTTAATCTCGAAACTCAGGATAACCCTAAAGAGATCTTGATTGCATCCGACATAACTCCTGAAGAGATGATAAAATTCAAGAGAATATTGAAAAAATATGAAAAAGTATTTGCTTGGACCTAAGAAGAGATGGACAAAGATGATGTAGAGCATGCCATTCCAACGTATCCGGATAGTAAGCCAGTAAAGTAGAAGGTTCAAAGACTCAGGCCAAAATAGCCAGAAAAGGTGAAAGAAGAAGTGAAGAGACAGATTGAGGCAAAGTTCTTAGTTGAGGTCCAGTACCCTACTTGGCTAGCCAATGTCATCCCTATTGCTAACAAAGATGAAAAAGTACGAATGTGTGTGGATTATCGAGAATAAAGCTTACTTGAAAGATGACTTTTTGCTCCCCCACATAGATTTGCTGGTCAACAGTGTGGCAAAATGCATGATGTACAATTTTGTTGATGGGTATGTAGGGTATAACCAGATATTAAATAAAATAATGGATAGGGTAAAAATAGCTTTCATTATCGAATGGGGGACCTATGTATATACAGTCATGCTGTTTGGACTGAAAAATGCAAGGGCCACCTATCAGCGAATGGCCACAAGATCCTTGGTGATTTGATCCACAAAGAAGTTGAAGTGCACATTAACAACATAATGATCAAATCAGCTACAAAGGAAGGGCATTTTGAGGCTTTAAAGAAGTTTTTCCAGTAGGTCGACAAGTACAGCCTCTGTCTCAACCCAAAGAAGTGTGTGTTTAGGGTGACCTCTAGCAAACTACTAGGGCATGTAGTCAGTCAAAAAGGGATAGAGGTGGATCCAGATAAGATGAAAGCCATTCAGGAAATGCCAGAACCGAGGAAGGAGAAAGAGATTAGAGGGTTATTGGGATAGATTTAATACATCAGCTGATTTATTGCTAAGCTCATCTCTATATGTGAACCAATTTTCAAGCTTTTGAGAAAGGATCAGCCGGTTAAATGGAATGACGATTGTCAGAAAGCTTTTGACACCATCAAGCAATACTTGTTGCATCCTCCAATTCTTTAACCACCCAGACCGTCAAAACATTTAATTCTATACATAGCAATGGAACAAGGTTCAGTAGGTGTCATGCTGTCTCAGGAGGATGATGCCAAAGCTGAGTTCACCGTGTACTATCTGAGCAAGAAGTTTTTGCTATATAAGACCAAGTACACAAACATGGAGAAGATTTTCCTGTTAGTGATATGGGCCTTAAAGAAGTTAAGGCATTATTTCCATTCCTACAAGATCCAAGCAGTGGCTAAGTACAACCCGTTCAGATACCTCCAGGTAGCACCATCCCTACTGGGGAAATGGGAAGGTGGTTGTTGCTCTTACAAGAATTCAAAGTGGAATATGTAACTAGGAAGACAATCAAAAGAAAAGCAGCTGCAAAGTTTCTTACTGATCACCCGTTGGAAGGAGACCAGGTTGAATATGCATTCCCAAATGAAAGCGTCAGTATCATAATGGTTCAAGGTTGGCAAATGTACCTTGACGGGTTACCAATAATAGAAGAGCTGGAGTATAAGTCATTCTCATTACATCCGATGACGAGAAACTCCCCTTAGCCAAAAAATAGGGTTTAAAGTGACCAATAATGAAGTAAAGTACGAAACCTGCCTACACGGAGTGGAAGCCTTAAGAGCATTAGGAGAAAAAACTATTGAGGTGTTTGAGGATTCATCCTTAGTAATTCACCAAGCAAAGGGCAAATGTTCTATCAGGAAGAAAAGGCTAGTACCTTATGTAAAATACTTAAGGAGATTGAGCGGTTAATTTGAGGCATGCACCTTCCAACACATACTGAGAGATGAGAACCAATTGGCAAATGTCCTGGCAACCTTGATATCTATGTGGGACAACCCCAAAGTGATAGTCATGAGACCAGTAATAGTCACAAGCTCAACCAAGCCTTGATTTAAAAGCGAGAACCTCATGAGTTTAGAGGGATCCGATGGCAAGCCCTGGTGCTATAATATCTAGAATTATTTACAGACTTCTAAGTTTCCTAGAAAGCAACGGAGAAAGAACAAAGGATAATTTGAAAATTATCTAATTAGTTCATCAGTGTAGATAGGGTCCTATATAAGAGACAAGTTGATGGCATTCAACTAAGGTGCCTGGATGAGAGAAGCAAAGAAAGTTATAGAAGAAATTCAAGCAAGGGTATGTGGAGTCCACATGAACGGATTAACATTGGCAAGAAAAATCATGCGACAAGGATTCTTCTGGCTAACCATGGATGTTGACTACTCCAGATATATGAAGATGTGCCATCAATGCCAATAATACACTAACTTAAGTCATCTGCCAGTATCAGAGTTATACAACATTTCCTTACATTGGCCCTTTTCAACTTGGAAAATAGACATTATTGGAGAAATTCATCTGACGGCTTCTAACAATCATACATATATAGTGGTCGCTATCGATTACTTCACAAAATGGGTAGAAGTTGAATCCTTAAAAAGGCTAGGAGCAAAAGAAATGGTCCAATTCATTAAGAGAAATATGATATGCAGGTATGGGGTGCCTCATCACATAGTATTAGATAATGGGGCCCAGTTCCAAGCAAAGACCAGGCACATACTCAAGAAGTATATAATTCGTCACCACAAGTCATCTCCTTATCGTCCATAGGTAAATGGGACAGTTGAAGCTACGAACAAGAATCTAAAGAAAATTATGTCCAAGACCATGCAAACATATAAAAATTGGGCTAAAAAGTTACCATTCGCACTTTGGGGGTATAGAACTACTGTTAGGACTTTCACGGGAGCCACTCATTTCTCTCTTGTGTATGGCTCCAAAGCAGTGCTATTGGTAGACATTGAATTATAGTCACTAAGAGTTGTATTGGAAGCCTAGCTACCAGAGATAAAATGGGCAGAACACATAATGGCACAACTGAACCTGCTAGACGAGAACTAGATGAGGGCTTACTACCACTATCAGTTGTATTATAAAAGGTTAGCTTGATCATTTGGGAAGAAGGTCAAAAGCCACCATTTAAAAGAAGGGATTTGGTATTTAAACAGATTAGACATGGCCTACCTTAGAGGAAAGTTCAGGCTAAAATAAGAGGATCTCTTTATTCTAAAGATATTGCTTTCTAAAAGGGAGACTATCCTTACAGACAGTGATGGGAATGAATTTAAGGAGCTAGTTAACATTGATAAGTTGAAGAGGTTCTATGGCTAAAAAAAAGAAAAAATAAAAGAAGAAAGAGAAATAATAAGCCCACGGGTCCAAAACTGAAAAAGGCTAGCCTTATTAAAATGGGTTGACATGCATGGCATTTAATCCAAGCAAAGTTTTTGCCAAGATCAGTGGAAATGGAGTGAGTCCTTCGCGACTACATTCACAACATCAAATAGTCAATAGTCTCCTAAGATTCCAACCTCATTGGTGATGCATAAATAATGGGCCAAGCACATGAAGAGAGTAGCACCCATAATATAAGTTTCATTTCCATTGAAATAATGCAAACTGTCGAACAGCAGATTGAGCACCACAGGTTTGGAAGGTTCAGCAAGGACCCTGACATCAGAAGGAAGAATCCCTAGGGTGATAGTTGGGTATACAATTTGGTACATTTAAAAGGGTACCTAAGGTGAAATGGACACTCAAGATGGCAATAAACTCTGCATGAAGGGGGTAAATCTCCACATTATTGAAACGAAACACATGGAACTAAGGATCCTAGTAGTGTGTCGAAGCCACCAGTAGATGTTTATCTAGTTCTACCCTTTGAAGAAATTTTAAGTTGGAATAAGGGGGCAAAATAGGATTGTCCCAGGTAGAATAGTCATTTAGTAATAAGGCAAGGCACTCAAAAAAAGGAGTCATATTGGCAAAAGTGTGATACGGAGCAATGCAATTGCAGGTACAAGTATGAGAGATGGATAGAAATGAGGAAAGCTTAAGTGGGGAACAAAGGCTAACTGAAAATTCGAAGGCCCTACTTATAAGTCAGCTTGTATGGCCGTACATTCAGACCACACGCCCATACATCAAACCCAGTCACCACTTGGTGAAAATAAACAGTAAAAATAGCCTTACATGCCATACACCTCATCCTGCATCATTTTAACCAAGACATGCATGCTTCCAACACAAAATTTTATAGGTTTCAATTTACAATTCACAATTCAAAGTTATGATATTCATCTGATATTTCAAGTAATTCAAGAGGTATGCTTTACACATGCGCACAAGGACAAAGACACAGGAAATGTAATGGCAAAATGTAATTTTTTTAAAAAAAAAGAGAAAAAAAGGGATGTGCATAATGAATGCTAATAATAATTTAGGTGTATGATAATAAGCAAGATAGCCATAAAAAGCATGATTAATAGGGTAATTAAAGAGAATGTTTCGTCAAATAAAAAAATAGTTTCTTATAAATAAATTAATTCATGTTTGATTGAATCAATAAATTGGGAATTGTGAATTTTTAGAGTTATTTCTGAAAAAAATCGGGATCATTTTGTATGAGTTTGTGTCATAACCCATGTAAAAATGCTATTCACGTAGCATTTTGCGTACATGGGAATATTTTATATTCAAAAAATTTTAAAAATTGGATTTTTATGTTTGCACACCCTTGCACCTCTAACGTACGATCTTGCATAGGTAGGTATGGCCGTACATCAAGCCTGCACACCTGTACATTCCCTCACACTTAAATGCTGTCGGTTTCTTTCTCTCTTTTCTCTTTCTTTCTTTCTTTCTTTCTTTCTTTCTTCTTGTTTTTCTTTTTCTTTTTCTTTTTCTTCTTCTTCTTCTTTGATGATTTCAAGTAGGAATCTCAATTTTTCACCCTTTTCCCACTCCAATACACTACTGGGTCTTCTCACTGCATGCGTTTTGAAGTTCTGTTTTGTGGATTTTCATCAATATTTGCTTGTTCACCAAAAAAGGTATGTGCATATTTTTTCTACCTATTTCTATGATTCAAATGGGCATGAAATCATGTAAGATTATTGATAGAAGTTGTTATGAGCATGTGTAATATGCTTCTAGATATGATTTTTTAATTTCATTTAAAAAAATTGACTATGTAAGGTTAAGTTAGTGTAATTTGAGTTTAACTTGTTTGGTTATTATGTAAATAGTTACCATGTATAATAATTGATTAGCTTAGCAAAATGTTATAGCTAGTGTGTGCATTTAGTACAAAATTGAAAAAAAAAATGGATGAATGTGTACATGTAAAATAGGGTATGTACATATAATAATAATACAATGGAAATAAGAAATAATGCTAGTCTGTATATATTAGTTTTTTTTTTTGTTATATATAGCTTAGTATGCAAATTGGATAGAAAATGTAAAACAAAAAAAAAAGAAAAAAGGAGCATGAGTAGATAAGAATATGCATGGCAATGATAATAGAATGCAGGCATGATTTATAAGTGTTGTAAAATCAAAAAAAATGATAGGAACAATGTGGAATAACGAGATTTACTTGCTATATGGTAGGCTCTTCCTTTCCTCTTTCAAGTAAATAAGAATAATGTTGACAAATCAACTATAACAATATGTATGTGCAGACGATGATTTTTGAATCGCTTGCTTTAGTCATATATATACATTGCTTTTATAAGAACTTTTGCATGATTGCTAGATGCCCAATGGCGAGTTAGGAGAAATCAAATGTTGTTTAGCTATTATAGCTTTTGTGAATAATTTTTGTGTAGGATTAGGCCTAGTTTTTCTAAGCCGTTATGCTTCTGAAAGTTAGGCACAAAATGCTACAATGTCTAAGTGACATCTTCAGGCATTGCACCATGACTAACTATAAAAATTTAAATTATGCAGGGCATGGATCCTCAGTATCCTTAATGGATGACAACCAAACAAGGTGACCTTTACCAAACTTTAGGAGAAACTCTTATGCTACCTAGTCGGTTCATGTCTAGGCACCTACTGACACAGCTGGGATTAATAGATGAGGCTGATGACCTAATAGCACGAGCAGGGTGGATAGAATTTTATACAGGGCCGTATCAGACTTATCTAGAAATGACCAGACAGTTCTTAGCCACATTCAGATACTTAAGGCATCATAGGCTAAATGATGAGAAAGGGGTCATTACATACAACATCTAGGGTTAGCTGATGTCCATGACACATAGACATTTTGCTCAGATATTAGGATTACCTATGGGCAAAGGCATGATCAAACCTGAGAGATCCGCTTCAGTAGAGATGTAGCGATTATTGCACGGCTAGGGGTTCCATATGTGAGGAGGACAACAAAGTCTACCCTGCTATGATCACAGTTGTTGCTATATTTACACACAGTCCTCTCTTGTTCATACTAAGGGAGGTCGGGCAGTCCTGGTTCTGTTGTGGTCGTAGAGATATACAACTTATGAGGCATGATGGTAGGAAGGTAGATAGACTTGAGCCATGCTATTTAGGGAAACATACATACAAACCAACGCAACTCAAGCGATGCTACAATCATTGGAGGCTTAGTCACCAGATTACTCCTAGTTGAAGGCATGTCAGAGGCTTGGAAGGGGCCATCTGCCGAAGAGGGTATGTACTTAGATAAAGAGGTGGTATATGACATGCGTATGGCTAGAGAGGATGACACTATTCCCGATGGGATTAGGTTAATAACCCTAAAGGAGATGGATATGGCCCTCCACCTGGGCAGGGAGAAACCTGATCATGAGCCACAACCCCTACATCCGGAGCAGGAGCCAGGTAATAATCAGCAAATGGAGGATGTTTTTAGGCCAGGACTTAGAGAGGAGGAAGAGGTCCCCTTTACGGATATTTTGCAAGAGAGACCTATCAAGAGCCAGTTGTATAACCTCACATACAAGATTTCCCTACTTTCTAGCAGGAGTTACCTCCTAGAGCCTATGGTTATCCTAATGCATCATCATCCTTAGCACTGCCTCCACCTCTGCAAGTAGCCCCATGGAACATTATATTATAGGGTCTTTAGAGCTTGATTGTGGCTTAAACTGCCATGGCCACAGACATACAGGAGATACACCAGGAGCAGACTAGGCAACATGAGGTATTTATGAAAAGGTTCAATGACTTTGATGCTCCCCAATGGCAGTTCGCAGCTAATTTGGCTAAGACCAAGAAGGGGGTCTAGAATGTAGATATGAGCATGGAGAAGGCCACAGAGTGCATCACGGTGTAAAAGACTGCCTTCCTAACTAGCAAAGAGGTGATCAACGGAGCCAAGGACAAGATGGAGAAAAGGATTAACAAGTTAGATGCCGGCCTACGTGATAGGCATAGATGGGATAGTTGCAAGCCGCATTACCACGCAAATGACCCAAATGGTTGGGATTTGGAAGGATGTCGATTGCCTCACAGGTTACATTAATGAGTTCCTGCATCCTATCATTGTTTAGCTTCCAAGACCTACACAGCCAAGCCCTTTTACATCTCAGGCATCGAGCCTGCCATTCTACAGTCATCAATCCCATTCTCCATCAGAAAGCCTTACTAACTATGGCTTACTTGAGGCTTTATGATTTTAGGGAGATAATGACCTTCATACATATACTATTATACACACACATTTTATATACATTTACAGATTTGAACACTTGTTATAGGATGATTATGTTGTTTTTTCTTGTTATATTTTGGATATTTGTGTTGTTTTTACAGTTTGGATGTTTGTTTTGGGTTTATCAGGACTATTTTTTGGAATTTACTTTGAAATTATCGTTTGTTTTCCATGATTGACATAGGTTATTTGCTAGCTTATGTGAGACGTTGTGTCACGAATTGATATTACTTATTATTAACAGGTTAAGTGTACTTTTAAGATGTTCACATTATAGTAAAAAAAAGTGATTGATTACTAATGAGTTATATGCTACAATGCTAAACAGGCAATGGACTTAACAAAATTTACATGCCATATTGCTAAATAATATATGTAGAGAGAAAAAAATATACATAGGAGAAATAAGTATGAATAATTATCTTAATGAACAGGGCAGGGGGTAACAAACCCAAATCTAACTTTTCAACACTACAAATACAGGACAAACAAGATTTAACTGGCTACACAGCATAGACCAGTGTAGCCTCACAAGTGCCACTTGTGATAGCGCTCCCTCCGCTGCAAGGGGCAAGTGGTCATACGGGTTAACTTCAAATCCAAGCCACCCCAATATTTTTGCAAAAATTTTTGCAAACTAAGGTATAGCTACATAGCAGGATCGCCTTCAAGCTAAGGTATAGCCACATAGTGGGATAAACTTCAAGCCAAGATATAGCCATAAAGTGGGATCGCCTTTTAGGTCAGGGTATAGCCGTAGAGGTAGAATCGCCTTCGAACTAAGGGACATGCCACAGACTGGTATCAATCATCAACCAAGCCTTTTTAAGAAGTAAACAGGGAGATCATCTCCTCAGGTAAGTGTTTCTCTCTCGTACTTTGAACTTTGGCTCGTTTATACCCTATGTGTACTAGTCTCTCCAAAGTTAGGGACAACTATAAGCATCGTATCCTAAAGAGGAATTTGTTAGGGTTACCTGCTAAGGAAAACTGCTCCTTTGAAGACAATGAATTGAGGACGGTGAATCCATTTCATTTTGAAACTATTCTTTGGCAAATGTTTTGTGCTTGATTTAAGTAGTCGAGTGACACAGAGGGTCAAACGATGAGAAATACCCTTGATCGAGAGCTTAAACTTGAGTTAGGTAGGTTTAAAAGCCTTACGCACCCATATATTTAGGCTCGTACACCCCTGTACACAAGGAAAATCTCATTATTTAACCTAATGTTGGGATTTTTCAATTTTTGGCAACATACGGCCTTACAAAGAGTAGGTACGGTTGTGCATCACAAGAATCTTACCTTTTTAGGCAAGTTGCCCTAGGCACTTGAGATGCATACCTGTACACTCCTGCTGGTACGACCATACACTCTGAAAGTATGGCAATTCCTAGAGAGTATGTGGGCAAGTGGCTAACTTTTTGAATGTACACCCGTGCATAGCTCCATGTACATCCGTACACTCATCATTATATAAAACCTTGTCGAACACTTTTAAGGAGGTTAGCAAATCTAAGGTTAGAAAAAAAAACTTTGGTTTTGACATAGAACTTTCATAAAAAAAAGGCTTCCAAAAGTTCTTAAGATTAAAAATTGGTTTTTAGCATTAAGCTTTTTTTATATTTTTCAACTGCCTTTGACTGTTTCAACATCATAAAAGGTCCACAAATCCATTATTCGATAGTCTAACCGAGTAAGTACACTAAAGGTAATATAAAAAGCCTTTTTTGTTATTTTCATTTATAGCTTTTATTGTATATTAATTTTTGCTAGATTTAGGTTATGAAACCCTTTTTAAGGGTATATTGCCGTGTGATATAAATTATTAGGTTACCTTCTTTAAATTCCCTTTTGTCCTTTTTAAAATCGATTTTCTTGAAGTAAAATCTGGTTTAAAAACTCTTCTTTGTAATTAGTTTTTTCTTTTGCTCCCTTTTGGATTTATTATCGACAAGGAATTTATTTTAAAAAGAAAAAATACTCACCGTTATCAGGCTGATATGGTCGTGTATCGTTTGATGCACACCTGTGCATTATGCGATGTATGATCCAAAATATGTTTTCTTACTTTTTAAGGTAAAGAGTCGACCATATGTCATCAAATGCACTTCCGTGCATTTTTTCAACGTATGCGCTGGATCCTTATCTTTTTCCTTTTATTTACTTCAATTAGTTTTTATGTATATTCTCTTTTCTTTTTTTTTTTGCTATCATTATTATTTTTGTTATCATTGTTATTGTTACTATTATTGTTCCTGTGGAATATCCCCTTTTGTGAATAGGACTGGGTGAGCGTTACAGGTAAGTCTATGATCCTTTCTCTTTACTGTAAAAATACTCTTTCAACCTTAAATGAAAAATATCGCCGAAATATTTTTAATAATTAATTGAAATATTTCATTAATAAAGTTGGACCAATGTCCACATTTTTGCGTAGAAATTTTACATATTAAAATTAGCTTTTATCAATGTAAATGATTTTGTATATAATTAAATAACATGAGACATTTCTTAAATAAAACTTAGACTGGCAAGTCCCTATCTTCAAATCCTTATAATGAAATGCTTCTTCGATAATCCACATGCAAGGACCAAAGTCCTCACATAAAGGGTCATAATGAACTGCCTGATCTATAGATGTCTTTATCGCTTTGTTTTATGTCATGATTTATCATTTTCTTACGTGATTGGGTGTGCCTTTAATTCTTTTATATTTGCTCTAATCTTACATGAAAGAAAAGGGATAACATGATTAATCTAAAAACCATTATGTCATATTTATCAAAAGTAAAAATAAGAGCGGAGTTTCGAACTCTCTCTAGGTTTTAGCCTTACGAGGTCGAAACACCCTTCTTTCCCAATGTTTTATTGGGTGGCAACTCCTTACAATCAACCTTGTGGTGCCCAACTAGACACCTTCTGGCTATCAATCATTAGTGATGAGATAAGGACACCTGAATGTGCTATATCATGCCTTTTGAGGTTTATGATTGGGCAAGTCAATGTGAGTTTCTTTCCTATCACAAAGTGACCGTCGGCCTGGGTAGGGAGCCTTAACCTGGTCGAACCCTAAAAATGGGACCGAACTGCTAAAGGTCAGAGGTTTTCTCACTTGAGCTCGACGATCCATTGGTTTAGAGGGTGAAATTAGGTATCGATTTGGAAGAGCGCACATCACAACATGCATGACATTTCTTTCTGATTTCAAAACATATGATCAGCATCTGATATTACCGCAATAAACATCATAGCTCCTATCATCAATCAGCCTTCTGGGGTTTTCTTAATTCATTATTTTCTCTCAACCTCTAATTTTTGCCTAGGATGCCTTTTTTTTTATTTTCACCCCGACGAGGTGCCCAATTTTAGCAAGGCTACCACTCTTTTGGTTTTTAACCCGCAGGGATTGTATTCTCTTCTTTTTTTCTTTTTTGGTCTTAGCCATATAACCTTTTCAATCTGTTTATGTTTATCACCTTTTTAAACTTATTGTCATCACTGTCTGATAGAATAGCAGTACGTGAGCCTAAAATTGCCTTGAATATTTGGAATTCCTGGCCTTATCTATTTAAATACCAGATCTCCCTCTTTTAAAGGATGTTTCTTGACCTTCTTCTGGAATGAGTAAGCTAGCCTTTTTTGATAGACCTGATTATGGTAATATGCCCTTATTCTATCCCCATCTAGCAGGTTCAGCTACGATAATATCTGCCCAGCCTATTCTACTTTCGGTATCTCAGCTTCCAAAACTACCCTTAAAGATTGATACTTAATTTCTACTGGTAATACTACTTCTGTCCCATAGACCAGAGAAAATAGAGTAACCCCTATTAAAGTTCTGGCTGTAGTCTTGTAACTCCATAATGCGAAGGGTAACTTATTAGCCCAATCTTTGTAAGTTCGAACCATCTTGGCTAAAATCCTTTTGACATTCTTATTAGTTGCCTCAACTGCTCTATTTGCTTGAGGTCTATAAAGAGAAGACTTATGATGCTAAAATTCATACCTAATGAGCATCTACTTGGTTTCACCAAAGAACTATAGCCCATTATCAGACCCTATATGATGGGGAAAATTGTATCTACATATCAAATTCCTTTCAATGAACTTGGCCATGTCCCTTGTATCTATCTTTTTGAAAGATTTTGCTCCTACCCACTAGGTAAAGTAATCAATGGCCACTATAATAAACCTATGTCCACTTAAAGTAAGCGAATGGATCATACCTATGATGTCTATACCCCATACAATGAATGGCCATGGTGACTTGAGATTGCAAAACTCAAAAATGGGTAAATGCCTTAAGTCCGCATACTGTTGACATAGTTGGCACTCTTTAACATACTTGGAACAATCAGTATCCATTGTGAGCCAATAGAACCCTTTACATATGATCTTCTTAGCTAAAGCCAAACTATTCATGTGGGCTCCACATACTCCCGTATGCACTTCTTCCATGACCTTCTTTGCCTCCTTTTCATCCAAACAGCTAAACTAGATTCCATTAGGTTGTCTCTCATAGAATACTTTTTATAGTAATGAACTGGGTAGACAACTAGCGAATCATTCTCTAGCCTTTTTTAGTAGCTTCTTCAGAAAACACTGACATTTCCAAATAGTTTTGAATTTCATAGTACCAAGGTTTTCCATCATCCACCTCGATATCCATAATCATTTCATTCTTAAAGCATGGCTTATCTGAACTCAAAATTAGCACGAGCTTCATACTCATCCCTTTTGGATTATCCCACATTGATACCAAAGTGGCCAAAGTATCTGCTAACTGGTTCTCTACTCTAAACACATACCCAAAAGTATAAAGCTTGAACTGGCTGCTAAAACTTTTAGGCACTTAAGATAAGGCAACAATCATTCTTCTTTGATCGACCATTCACCTTTCACTTGATAGACTACCAAAGATGAGTCTCCAAACACTTTTACAGATTTTTCGTCCATAGCTAACAAGGCTTCCAACTCAAAGATACAGGTTTCGCATTTGGCTTTATTATTCGTGGCTTTATACGTCAGTTTCTTAGCTAATGGCATTTTCTCTCTTTCTGGAGTGACCAAGATTACACCTACTCCAGCTTATTTATTGTTCAAAGCCCTATCAAAGTACATATACCAACCCTACACTGTTATAACTGTGATGTGCTCATCAAGAAACTCATAAGTTACCTCCTATCCTTTTAAAGGTTAATTAGCTATGAACTCCACTATTGCTCTCCCTTTAATGGTTTTCCAAGTGATGTATTCTATGTCAAACTTTTGCAAAAGAATTAACCATCTTTTCATTTTTCCTAAAAGTGAAGGTGCTTCTTGCAAATACCTAAAAAGGTTCTTTATAGCCACTATTTGTATCCTATAGGAATGAAAGTAGTTTCTTAGCTTTTTCGATGCCCATATGACTGTTAGACAAATCTTTTTGACCTATACATACTTTGCCTCATAAGGAAGAAACTTCTTGTTGAGCTAGTACACTACATGCTTAATCCCAAAATTATCCTCTTGAGCCATCATTGCCCCTACTGAACTATCCTCTATAACTAAATACAAAATCAGAGGTTTATCTACCTGAGGTGGTCTCAATACTAGTGGATGCAGCAAATATCCCCAAATGATATCAAATACCTTTTGACAATCTTCGTTCCAAACCAATGGTTGATCTTTTTTTAGTAGCTTGAATATCGATTTGCATATCGATGTCAACTTAGCTATGAACTTGCTTTATACTGTATTCTCTCTAGGAACCCTCTAACTTCCTTTTCATTCTGGGATACTGACATTTCCCTAATGGCTCTTACCTTGTTAATATCAACTTTAATGCCTCTTTGGCTTACCACATGTCCTAAAAGCTTACCTAAAGTAACCCTAAAGATATACTTCTTTAGATTAAGGCGAAGGTTGTATTTATCAATCCTCTAGAAAAACTTCTCTAGCGCCTCAAAATGACCTTCTTGGGCAATTGACTTGATCATCATGTCGTCCACAGTTACCCACTTCCTTATGAATCAAGCCATCTAGTATCTTAGTTGCCATCCTCTAATAGGTAGCACCTATATTCTTAAGCCTAAAAAGCATAACCTAGTAAGCATATGTACCACATTCAGTTATAAAAGTGGTCTTAATTTGGTCTACTATCTTATTTAGAATCTGATTGTACCTTACATATCCATCTATAAAACTATACACGGCACAGGCAGCTGCACTATCAACTAGGACATCTATGTGAGGCAGAGGGAAATCATCCTTAAGATAGGCTTTGTTCAGATCTCTATAATCTACACAAACCCTAACATTTTCATCCTTCTTCGCTATGGGAACTACATTTACCAGCTACTTAGGATATTGGACTTCCACTAAGAACTTAGCTTTTATCTGTTTCCTAACTTCATCTTTAAACTTTCAATCCATTCTGGTCTAAGTCTCCTAAGCTTTTGTTGGACTGGCTTATACCCTTGAATGTTGGAATAGTATGTTTAACGATTTCATGATATATTTTCGGCATGTCTTTATAGGTCCAGGCAAAGACTTTTTTATATTTTTTTAATATTTTCTCAAATTTTTCTCTCTCCTCAGGAATTATATCTAATGCTAATAAAATTTCTTTTGGATTTTCCTTGGTTTTGAGATTAAATAAACATATGTTAGTTGAGTTAATGTCAAATATAAATATTTTATGATCATGATGATGCATATTGAAATCAGAAGAAACGTCACACAAGCAAGCAAAATTGTTCATCTTATTAATATAATTAAAAAAGCAATCAATGTTCTCATCAAAAAGTTTAAAAACATAAACAATTTCATTAAAAGTATCTTTTTTAGTCTTTGCAGCATTAGATGTCTCTCCAACCTCGGCCTCTAGTGGATCCTCAAGTTTGACCTTCCCTTTACCTTTCAACTAAACTATAAGCAGTTTCTCTGTCAAAATCTCCTTAAGCAATTCCTTATCCCAAGCTGAATGGTGCAAGAGAATCTCTTCATCCCAGAAACCCTCAACTGGCTTGATAATCCCTTGCTCCTAGTTGAAGACATCATTGAACAGCTCAAATCTTAGCACTAGCTCATTTCCTATTAGCTAAGGTTTGTTCTCCCCACAATAATGGCAAATGCCTGAAGTTGGTATAAAACTCTGAGAGATATAGGGAATCCCTTTCTCTATTTTTTTCCCTTTTATCCTTCTGATTGGAACTTGTGACACGTGTCGGAGCCATCTTTTGATTTTGGGTTCGCTCTCGAAGGCCCGATTTTAGGGTCCGAGACCAGAAGAGGCTCACTATTAATCATAAATTGGCTATTTCGCAATAAAAGGGATCAAATACAAATTATTATTGGTAGTCAACCCATGAAAGTATTTACTAATAGGCCTAAAAATGTAGGTGTCATGAAGTCGGTACTCAATAGAACGTTAGAAAATGATTATCGACCATTTGATGTCCAAATAGAGATTGGTATTCAAGACATCACTCTTATTAGGCTCCTTGGTTATGTGTTATTTTATAATTAGGTTTTAAACATTAATCCACTTTCCTATCTCACACAATGAATTTTCCATAAAAAATAAGTAAACATCCCAATTAAGTAAAAAAATAGTAAATAAATAAAGTCCTACTTAAGTTATCACATAAGCAAATTATCCCAAAGAAAAGAATAATATACAAAAGAAAGATAAATATCATCCATAAAATGGGCCATTAATTAGTTTGGAAACGTTGGTTCTCTTATGCACATTTACAAAAAAAACTTTTATTATATTGTGAATTTGGGTAAAAAAAATTGGATATTTTTCTATATTTATCAAAGAAAATCTAATTAATTAGTGTAAAACAAGAGATTGGAGAATGATTTTCTGTATATTCAAATGAAGGGAGAATACATAATTTATACAAGTGTAGAAACCCTAAGTAGGAAACTTCCTATTCTATACAAGGAAAGAAAACAAAAGGAAATAGAATATTGTAGCTAATTTACAGCTAATCTTGTAACACTCCCCCTCAAGCTGGAGCATAGATATTAATCATGCCCAGCTTGTTACACAAATAATCAACTCGAGAGCCATTTAGGGCTTTTGTAAACAAATCGCCCAACTGTTGTCCTGCTTTCACATATCCTGTTGAGATAACGTTATCTTGAATCTTCTCACGAATAAAGTGATAATCAACTTCAATATGCTTGGTCCATTCATGATACACTGAATTAGAAGCAATATGAAGAGTAGCTTGATTATCACACCAAAGTTTCACTGGAGACGAGGTATTCATACCAATTTCATCAAGCAAATGATAGATCCACAAAATTTTAGATTCTGCACTAGATTTGGATATTACAGTTTGCTTCTTACTTCGCCAGGATACTAAATTTCCTCCAACAAAGATACAATAGCCTGTTGTTGATCTCCTATCAATCTTAGAACCTGTCCAATCAGCATCTGTAAAGCACTCAATGTGAGCATGCCCATGATCACTGTATAGTATACCCAGTCCAGGAGCCCCTTTTAAATAACATAAGATATGCTCTAGAGCTTCCCAATGTTTAATCGTGGGAGCAACCATAAATTGACTGACAATGCTTACTGCAAATGCAATATCTTGACGAGTTACAGTGAGATAATTCAATTTTCCAACTAACTTTGGGTATCTTTCTGGATCAACAAAAGGATCACCATCATCTTTTGTAAGTTATATATTGGGAACCATAGGAGTATTACATGGCTTAGCTCCTAACTTTCCAGTTTCCACAAGCAAGTCAAGACCATATTTTCCTTGGGATAGAAGAATTCCTTTCTTACTTCTTATCACTTCCACTCCCAAGAAATATTTCAACCGACCCAAGTCTTTAGTATGAAATATACCATGAAAGAAAGACTTAAGTGAAAAGATACCTGTAGAATCACTCCCTGTAATCACAATATCATCAACATAAATCACAAGAAGAATAATGCCATTTTCAGATTGTCTATAAAAAATAGAGTGATCGCACTGACTCTTCTTTAGCCCAAACTCTTGGACAACTTTACTGAATTTACCAAACCAGGCACGGGAACTCTGCTTTAATCCATACAAATACTTCTTCAGATGACAAACTTTTCCATACTCCCCCTGAGCAACAAAACCAGGTGGTTGCTCCATATAGACTTCTTCCTGAGGATCGCCATGAAGGAAGGCATTTTTGATGTCAAATTGATGTAAGGGCCAATGATGAGAAGCTGCCAAAGAAATGAAAAGACGAACAGAACTCAATTTGGCAACTGGAGAGAAAGTATCAGAATAATCCACCCCATAAGTCTGTGCATATCCTTTAGCAACAAGTTGAGCTTTCAGCCGAGCCACAGAACCATCTGGATTTACTTTGACTGTAAAGACCCATTCGCAACCCACAACCTTCTTTCCCTCTGGTAAATGCACCAACTCCCAAGTATGATTTGAATCCAAGGCATTCATCTCCTCAATCATAGCATCATACCATCCAGGATGACTTAAAGCGTCTTTGACTATCTTGGGGATAGATATAGAATCTAAAGATGCAATTAAAGAACATGTTGAGGGAGACAGGTTGTAATACCCTTGCTGAACAGTCTAACCGAAACAAGTGGTAAGTAGGAAATTTTTTTTTCCTACGGACCATTTGTCAGATACTGGTCATTGACCCTTTGAGGAGCAATGCACTGAGTGACAATTCCAAAATCAGCAAGATTTTTCTTTTGAATCTTAACTATTCCATTGACTCCAAGCTTGTCCAAAAAGGAAATTACTTATGACTTAAGTAAGCCGATAAACTATAATTGTCCAAGTGACTGATTACCAAATAAAAATCCGGCAATATAACGCCTAAAAACTTAACTATTCCACCTGAAACATCAGACAATTTCCTCAGCCCATCAGGGGCTCAACAATACAAAAATAATTTCATCAAACATCTCATTCATCCATTCTCATTATTAATCACAATTCCTAAGATAAGTCAATAATACAAATTACACTCTTAAGTCACTATAATACTCCAAAATAGAAACAATTTACATTAAAAAATCGCCTCGCTACATCTGTGAACTTCAAAAGATGAATTGCTCGAAACTAAATCCCTTCTTTTGATGGTTGAGCCGAAGTAGCTGTCTAACCAAAAACAAATCTATCCAGCTACCTACACGGATAACAAAACCCGTGCTAAGCTATAAAGCTTAGTGGGGACAGAATAATCTTTTAAACATGTAATATCAATTATACAAATACAAAGTTAATAACACTCTTAATAGATACCTTCAATTATCTTAGATCCCAGTTCTTACATTCAGCAATAAAACACAAGTATAAGCAATAGAACATCTTACTTACACTCATTGCTACCACAAAAGACATCCGGCATATTTCTTTCATACATCTACATCATTTAAAACATAGTATGCAATCCAAATTTACTTCCATGTAATCATTAAATAATCTTAACAAGGTGAACAATATAATACTCAATACCATAGTGTGCCATACCTTATATACTTGATTGATATCAGAGTGATATACATACCTATACATAAATACATAGATACATAATGCTTTTATAGAATTAAATGATCATATACCCATCAATATTATAACTTTCAATTTAATATCCATTTGATGTACTTATACAAAAGGATAATTCTTATGCACATTAATTTCGAACTGTAACATTTCTTATCTTTTATACTTTTTAACTTATTTTCATATTAATGCCCCTAGAACAATACCGACAGAAATACTCAGACTGGATATACGAGATGTGGACCCCATGGGCCACAAACAGACTGAAAATGATCTCAAAGACCATTTTTTTCACGTAGCAGATACCAGATACAAACAGAAGTTATGGAGATCAGCGATCCTGCCATAACTAAGCAAGTCGCCATGACTTGCACCGCGGTACAGAATTCTTATGGCTAGCCAATTATATACTGAGCTAGTTTTTACTGCCAGACTATTTTCTAAGGGCGCAAAAGATCACTTACTTCCAGTACATTTATCATCATTTCAATCCAGATAATACAGTTATTCAGAACATTCAAAATTTTGTACAGTTTGTGAACCATCATTCACTTATGTCATGAATTATTTCACAATAATTCAGCAATTTCTCTTTACAGTACTCTTCAGTCATCAAAGGAGCTTACTTAATATACATTCTTTCAATTTACTTTTAAACTTTCTAATAGCCATATATTAACAATACTTATACTTGTCATAACAGTTTATGCCTTACTAGACTGCTTTCATGAAAATGAAATCATATATAATCACATCCACTATGAGCGTCTAAAACAGCATATAAACACATAGTCATTTCAGAAAGACGTACCTGCATGGTTCGTTATAGCCATCTCACCTGCTCTATAGTACTCAATTTAACCATCACATATATACTCAACTAATACCTCAAATACATATATTCAGTTACAAATCTGAGATCAATATCTACCCACACCATTTCATATGGTTTTAGCGCCTATAGATGCATATAAATTCAATGTCATAATCACATATCTAAATACATAATCTTAAAACACCAGTATATTAAAGCAAACACATGTAAGTACATAGCATTTAATCGTCGATCTTCTCATGATACCATAAGAGTGTAAACATAAAACTATGTCTATACCATTTATAATAATGATATTCATTTGTGTTATTCAAGTATTAAACAAAGATTCATAAAGAAACGAGTATTTCATAATATTTCTCACTTCATTATATTTTAGGTATTTCTGTTCTTTACATGTTTGTATCACATTTATACTAATAGCCTACCACTATACTAGTTACATTCTCACTTGTTTTGTATTATGACCTTATAATCTTCAATTATCGTCTATTAAATTTCAAATAATCATCTTTTTACTCTATCATGATCTCTTACGTGTCAAATAACTTTTTTTTATACCTTAGCAAATTGCATCATGAAAGATAATAGCATATAAGAAGTTAAAATACTTCCTAACCCGATACTTATACAAGTTTTACAGTAAGAAATGAGAATAAAACTTTACTTAGCTTTAACTATCTCCAAAGAGTAACCTTTTATGTTTGTCTTTTAACTTGATCAATTACTGATGTATTAAGACTTTAACCATCCTATTCTAGTCACCTGTCTTTTACTAAATTAACAAGTATGAAATGATGGCAACTACGACTATTAAGCATAAACTCTTCTTATTACAACGACATATTACTTTATTATCATGTTATCAAACCATATATCATTATGCCATTACATATTGTCTTAACATCTATACATACATATAAGTTCAACATCATAACTACCTATCTAGATGCATAATCTGACAACACATATATATTTAAACCAACAGGTAAAACTACATAGAGTTTAGCTATCATTATTCTCATGATATCAAAAGTTTATTTTATAATCTATTAGATCATATTAATTACTAAGTTACTTAACAATAGTTATTCCATGCAAGTTCTCTCATCATCATAATTTTTAATTGAAATTCTACTCAAATCACATCTTAAGCTCACTATCAATTATTATCTTCAAGCTCTATCAATAACTTTTACATACCTTAAGAATTTATTTATAATTCCTGTGACACTTATACAATAAGTTCAATCATTCATGATAACAAGAAATGAATCAATTACTCGGCAAATTTGCAATTTCTTCCATTAAGTTTTCTATTCATTTCTCATCTCAAGCATATTTTAATTTTACATATCTTTAAGCCTTGAAATCAATCTATTTAAGCCATTAAAACTCAAATCAAATTAAGCTCAAGCTCTATCTCGCCTAGTTCAACCTAACTATATGCACTTTAACTATTACACTTTCAAAACTATTTTCTCACTAACATTATGATTCATTTACCTTTACAGTTTATCATTTTCTTATATAAGTCCAATATATGCAAATTGCATATCAATCATAACAATTAACCAAACTTACTTCAACATTATACGAGAAATCAAATTCATAGTCTAATTCCTATACTCTGTTAATATAAACACTTAAGACAAACATTTACACATACAATCAGTTTCCAAGTTAACTTAACTAAATTTTCACAAAGAAAATTTCAGTATCCCATACCGTAAAGTCGAAGACCAGAACGCCCTCTCCATTCTGCCTCATCGGAGCCTCGCCGGAGCCTCGTCGGAGCTCCACTGGAGCTGCCCACCTGCTGCCAGAGCCGCTAGGACCCCTCCGGTGGCCTTCACACGCCCCAAGGCGTCGTGATTTGGTCGGAAAGCCGCCTGGAACTGCCGGCTGCCACAAGCTCTGATCTCCACTTCGCTGGCGAGTGGGGACGATCGGCGGGTACCGAAAGATCCGCCTCAACCTCGTGATCCCACCGGTGCCAACAGCTCCCTCAACCGCCAACTAGAACCACCGGAAAAAGAGAAAGAAACTATGGTGGTGATGGGGGAAAAAGGAAAGCTTGATCTATGGTGGTGGTGAGACAAAACGGAAGGAGGGGAACCACCGGAGGGTGATGACGTTAGCGGCGGACGGGAAGACGGTGGCGGTGGCGATCAGCGCCCTTGCGCCGGCAGTCACCTCCCTTTCCCGATTCTCCCTTCCCCGTTTTCTCACTTCTTTTTTTTTTAAACTTATTTCTTCTTATCTTTTTTAACCACACACACACAACTTTCTTTTGTTTTTACCCCACCATTTCTCTTTTCTTTCTTCTTTAAATCTCAACCACACAATTTTTAAATCTTACCCTTTTAACATTATTATTAATATATATTAACTTCCATAATATGTTTTAATTACCCAATATTAAATTAAAACCCGAAAACATAATCAATCCAAATTTATTTTTGGGGCGCTACACAGGTGATCATAGGAAACAAAATTAACAATGGAATAAGTGGATTTACAATTATGCGTACCTTTACGAAGAGCAATAGGAAGATCGAAATCAGTAGGAGCAGGATCAGATGACGAAGGTGCTGGTGCGGGACATGTATCATTAGTGTCTCTTCGTCTAGAGTAGACCTGAACAATCTGTGGCCTTGTTGATGTTGAAAGATCATCACTTGCTAGCTGCTCAGTACAAGAAGATGCAGTAGACACATCATCTGATTCTCGGGAAGATGTCACCTTATAAATGAGCCACTCATCTTCCTCCCCCTGACTTGAAAGATTGGATGGAGATGAAAAGAAAGGTTTATCTTCGAAAAATACCACATCAGCGGAAACCAAATATCGCTTCAAATCAGGAGAGTAACATCTATATCCCTTTTGAAGATGCGAGTATCCCAAGAACACACACTTCAATGCCTTAGGATCAAGTTTGGTAACATGAGGATGAACATCTTGAACATAACAAGTACTGCAAAAAATTCAGGGTTCCACTGGAAACAGTATTTTATTTAGAAACAACACGTTATTAGGGACATCACCATTTAACACCGTAGTGGGCATCCGATTGATCAGAAAACAAGCTGTAGAAATAGCATCGACCCAAAAACACTTAGGAACATTCATTTTAAACAATAAAGCTCTAGCTGTCTCAAGTAAATGTCTATTCTTTCTTTCAGCAATTCCATTTTGAGAAGGAGTATCAACATAAAAGGACTGGTGAAGGATACCCTGTTGAGACATATACCACTGAAAAGAATCTGACATATATTCCTTAGCATTATTACTTCGCAAGATATTCACAGAAGTATTAAATTGGGTTTTAACTTCAGCACAAAAGGTAGAAAAATGAGAAAAAACTTCAGAACGATTCATCATAAAATAAATCCAAGTCACACGGGAAAAATCATCCACAAAAATAACAAAATATCTGTATCCAGTTTTGGACATAACAGGACAAGGACCCCAAACATCCGAATGAACAAATTGAAAAGAAAACTCAGCTCGTTTATTAATTCTAGGACCAGATGAGCTACGATGATGTTTAGCAAAATGACAAGACTCACAATCCAAAGAAGATACATCATAAAACTATGGACATAACTTCTTTAACATAGGTAGAGAATGATGCCCCAATCGACAATGTGCTTTAAAAGGAAACACTACACTGGAACAAGCAACAGTCGTGGTACCTAAGAATCCAAAATGTATAGACCACCAGATACATATCCCTTACCAAAAATCTGCTTCGTCATAAGATCCTGAAAAAGACAATGATCAGGAAAAAATGAGACACAACAATTGAGTTCTTTGGTAAGTTTACTCACAGATATCAAATTAAAAGCTAGGTTAGGCATATTTAGAACAGAGGGTAAAGTAATAGAAGGAGTAGGTTTGACAGTGTCAGACCCCACAATGTTGTATGATGTCCCATCAGCAATAGTAACAGGCAAAGGGGTTTTATGGGATCGAAAATAAGAAAAAGTATCAGGATTACTTGTCATATCAATTATGGCACCAGAATCAATGACCCAATTGTTGCTAGAGGAGATAAGACATGTGTTACCTGCTTCAGTAGTAACAGAAGTTGAAGATCCCTTTAACAATTCTTGGTACTTGGCATACTCTTCGACATATATAGTGACATTATGCTCAGATGATGAACCAGAAGCCACAACATTAGTAACTTGTGACCTCTGATTGCAATTCTGCAATTTCTTGCAGTAGCGCTTTGTATGACCTGGTTATTTACAATAATAGCAAACAACGTTAGTATTCCAATTATCATTATATCTATTTCCCCCTTTAACAGATTCCTTTTACCATTATCACCTCCACTTTCTCTGACAACAAAAGCACTGTTGAGCTGACTAGATAAGGCACTATCAGCACGCAATAACCTACTAAACACATCTTCAAGAGTAGGAATTTCAGAGCCAGAAAGAATTTGAGATTTGGCTGTCTCATATTCAGATGGCAAACCAGCTAGAAAACTCATTACTACCATTTTTTCTCTCTGAGCCTGTTGCTCTCTAATATCCATACTAAAAGGTAGAAGCATGTTCAATTCTTCATAAATTTTCTTAAACTCCATAAAGTAAGTAGTGAGCGATTTTACTTCCTTCTCAGCACGATAAAAGGCTTTACAAACATCATAAATACGAGACTCATTTCTTTTTCCAGAATATAAAAAAGTCAAATAATCTATTAACTCTTTTACACGCTCAAAATGAGAAATTAAGCCAAGCACATTTCTTTCAATTGAGTTTCGAATTTGTAAAAGTAACCGAGAATAATCTCTCATCCAAATCTGCTTTTCAATTTTATCAGTAGGAGGGTCATCAGTTAAATGATCATCTTTATCCATACTACGAAGATAGATTCTAATTTTTCTACTCCAATCAAGATAATTGGATCCATCTAACTTTTCTTATGTAATCTTAGATAAAGGGATAATTTCACTAACAGTTTCCCTTACTCCTCCTTTGTTATCAGCCATAATACCCGCACAGAATAAAAACAATCAAAGCAACCAATAAAAAAAACTCAGAACACCCAGCCAAAAACACAATCCAAACAGCCAACAAGATTCTTAACAGATTGAATAACACATACAGAAAAGGACAACACCATATGGGAGAAAAAAGTACCAGCAGAAGAGAGAATCAAGCCAAGACAGTATCGAAATTTGACCAAAAATCTTCAGGCGATGCCGGAGAAAAAATTGGAAGGCCAGAGCTCAAGTCACGCACCTCCACGCGCAGGCGAGTGAGATAAGGGGCGTGAGCTTGTGGCGGTGCGTGAGATCCACTCGTTGGCTGGAAGAACACCGAATTTTGGGAAATGGCCGGAAATCTCCTTGCGCTCCTTCTATCGCCGGCGGTGAGACAAAATGGTCACCAGAAAATGGGTACCCAACCCAAACAGTAACCCTAACCTTAACCCAAAAGTTGGAACAAGTTACCCAACCCAAAAGATACCGGAAAATACCCCAAATCAAGCCTAGAAGGCTCTGATACCATGTAAAATAAGAGATTGGAGAATGATTTTCTTTATATTCAAATGAAGGGAGAATACAGAATTTATACAAGTGTAGAAATCCTAACTAGGAAACTTTCTATTCTGTACAAGGAAAGAAAAAAAAGGAAACAGAATATTGTAGCTAATTTACAGCTAATCTTGTAACAATTAGAAAAAAATGGTTTAAGTGAAATTTTACCATTTAATGTGCAAAAATCATTTATTACTACCTATTACATCCTTAAAAATAATACATCTAAAACAAATAATAAAATACAAAGAAATAAATAAACAAATAAATAATAAGGGTAGAAATGAAATCGTCCAAGGGTGGCTTTCCAAGATGTAGACACCATGACCCGAGACAGCCTAGATCAGGGTTACCCATTGATGAGAAAACAGTGTATTGCTGATAGCAGGTTTAGATCTCGAAGCTCCGATCATGGGTTTGTCATTTTATCTTAAAGATTTCCATGATTTTCTAAATGCTTTCAAATGTTCTCAAGTGTTTTAACAAAATACACAAAAAATCATATTTTTGGACCATTAATGGTGACGTCTGTCACCTTGAGGGGCGGTTGTTTGTGGAGCCTCACCTTCGAAACAATACAAATCAGAGGCATTTTGGGAAAATTAAGGCCTAATGATGAGGGGCGGTTATCCCTCACTCATAGACGCACGTCCCTAAGTCGAAACCTAAATTTTTTCATGTTTTCTTGAAAATTCAAAAAGGGAAAGTTACCTAAAAATATTGGGTCCGAATTTGTGGGGATTTTATCTCCTAATCTGGCATTTTTTGAGTTGTAGATTGAAACTCTTCTTTAGGTATAAAAGCAAAAATCTAGAGTTTTGTAAGGGAGTGATCATTATTCTTTGAGAGTAACCATTAGAGAAGGAAAAAAAGTAATTTCTTTCTCTCTCTAAAAGGTTTATACTTCAATAATTTTCTTAAAACATAGAAGGAATTCCATACTTTTTTTAGGAATCAGAAAGCATGATTCGGGGCAGAGATCTGGACTCCAAAAATCATAGAGTTAGAATATCTCCTGAGAGTAATATTATAGGCTCATCCATATTTTCTGTAATGCCCGCTCTTATTACTATTTAAAATACTTATTATTTTATTAAATTACTTATACAAAAATATATTTATACAACTGAAATATCATACATTTAAAGTACAATTACAATTTAGTTCATACATACATGTTCAAATCTTTTACATTGTACATTTACAAATAAATAATACATTATCAAATTTAACTTTCACTCGACATCCTTCTAGTGGCCTGCAGATTTGACTCTAGCAAAAACACTTCCTCACACTTGAGTACCTACACGAAAAAACATCCGTGCTGAGCAATGTCTCAGTGGGGAAAAAACAGTACAATTGACTTCTTATCGAAATCGCAAGCACAATCAATATAACATGCCAATACATGTAACATAATAACATGTCACTCTTATTCAGTACATGCATTAACCACTCTCAATAGCAATTATACATTCAATAACAATCACACTACAGTTTTTCACTTACACTTCAATATTCACTGAAAAACACTAACATTATCATAAAGCACTAACACTAGCATAGGCCCATGTAACACTTAAACTATTTGTCACTTATCACTATTCATCAATCAAATCACTTTCATTGCCTGAATTCTTATAAATGGTGGATACTGGTACAAACACTAGATATTACACTAGAGACATAAAAGTCTCGGTTCACTAGATACCAAAAGATATCAAACACTACACTAGTCACCTTCCGGTGACAACACTATACTAATCACCTTCTGGTGACAACACTACACTAGCAACTGCGATCACTATCCCCTTTATAGGCATGTCTATCTATCCACTACTATGTGAAATTCAGGCTTACAAATAGTCTTTAATCATTCAAATATATCAAACTTGATACAGCTAGATTCATAGAGATATCACATCAATTAAAGCATGTAACAAAACCACTAATCAATAACTTATTCACTTAAACTTCAAATACACTTAACATTAACATTAACACATTCAATAAATTATGCAATCATTTTATTATACCATGTCACTCATATTCATGTTAATTCATATTCATTTATTGTACAAATTCTTATGCATTAAGGCTTAGTGTATGTTTAACTCTGCTTCATTAATTCATTATGCTTCTCACTCATTTCACATCATTTCTTACTCTTGTTTTGCACTTAAAACACTCTAAAAGCATTTAGGAAGGCTTAAACACACTTTAATAACAATTTGAAACTTTAAAATTAAGTTTAAGAAAAATAGGATAGGGTCACGGTTACTACCAAATTCATGGTAATCGTGACCTAATTGCACTCTGGGTGTGGACTACGCCAGACTATCTCATGGTCATTACCGGATGAGTAATAATCGTGTTCTACACTTTTTAAAATGGTCACGGTTACTATGAAATTCTTAGTAACCATGAGATAGGGTGCATTTTGGTTCTTGACTGCCTCACGGTTACTATGAAACTCATAGTAACCGTGATGCCTAAAATCGCTCAAAGACAGATTTTCTGTCTCGATTTCTATACCATTTTTGACCAAGAAACCGTCATTTTCAGGGAAAGTTGTCTTCTACAATGTTGTTCCAATATGTCTCTAGTTTCTAAAACATCAACAATCACTCAATTTTGACTTCTAAATCTCAATATATTCACTAAAAACCACAGACTGCTCTCTTGGGATAGACGGCAAAGGTCTGTCCACTTCAAGCTCATTTTCAAATACTTTAGAGATATATTTAGGTCCCTATTTCTTCTACAAAGTTGTAGATATAAGTATTATATTTTATATCCAACTAAAATCACATCAATCAAACATCTATAAAAAGAGTTATGCCATTTTTACTAAGACTGGTTCATGCGAACCAAAAACAAATTTTCATCTTAACAATTTCTAAGGCACAAACCACAATTCTCTTGCATCAAACCATCACTTAAGAACTCTATAATCACTAACAGAACATCTATAACACATATATCAACTTAAATCAATAAATTAAAATAGCAAAGAAAATGAAAACTCCCAAACTTCTTTACAAGCTTCACTCTTTTTCTCTTTCTCTTTCCTTGCTCTCTCTTTCTTTTACTCTTTGAGCCGCCAAAAGCATGCAATCCTTGAAGAAGAAGACCTATGAAAAATGGGCATAATTTTCTGAGTTTGGGACCTTCATTTTGCCGGCCACACAAAACACACACACTCCCACTTCTTTTTCTTTTAACTCATCTTTTTAATTTTTTTCTAGAAACACTAATGTCCATTCTCTATTGGTTGGCTCAAAAGATCTTGACAAAATCTCACTTTGATCCCTTTTTAAACTTATGTCTTTTACTTTAATCTTTCATCTTTCTTTATTTCTATTTTTGCCACAATTCTTTTACTTTGTCTTTTCAATTAAGTCCCTACATTTCAATTTTCTTTTAATTAACCACAAAATCAATCTCTGTCTTATGTGAAATGACCATCTACCCCTCTTAGGGTAGCATTAGGGGTATTACATTTTCTCTCTCTATAATTCATTCACATGCTTTTATGATTGTTAAATGTTGATTTAATTCATTTTGATTGTTAAAACTAAGTAGTATGCATGTTTTATTAAATTGGAGTTTGCTTCCGGTTTGTGTGATATGATAGTGGCATAAAAAATTATGAGGATTTCTCAATTGTTGTTATAAAGATTTGTTTTTTTAATGTATATATATATTATAGTTTTACAATTTTAATGTGATGTGATGTATGTTTTAGTGTTTTAATATGTTTTGGCATGATTTAGTGATTAATTATTGCATATTTAGGACTAAGAAATTTATTTGAGCAATTTCCTGCATTTTTCCTTCTTTCTGCAAAATTTTGTTATGTTCTAGAGGCGACGGACGGGAAAAAGGTTTGAGGGACTGCCATCCCTTTCCCGAGGGATAGGACGTCCTCTTTCCTTCCCTCTGGCTGTCCCTCGCTCCATAGATGGCTGTCCTTTAATTTTTTTAGGCCATCCTTGAGGTATTTTATGGTGTTTTTCATTCATTTTTAGGGCTTTTGTATTCCTAAGTCATTTATTCTTTTTTTATAATATTTATGCCATAATTGGTGTGTTTTTGTTACTATTTATATGTTGTTGTACCTGTGATCAGTTTGCTTGTGTGCACAAATTGTGTAAATACTTTGTTATTAATGCTAATTAATTTGCTTGTTCGATGTTTTCTGAGTAATGAGTCAATTTATGGCTGCAGAGGACATATAAAACTTTCATGGGAAGTTGTGCACCCATTGTGGACACCATATCTACCCCAGTTGCATTGTTATCTTATATGCTTTTATTTGCTTATTATGATGTTGCTCATCAGTTTTTTATTTATTTTCCTCGTTGTTAGCTTGTTCTCGATGTATAATTTTTTGGGGTTGTAATAGCTAGTAAAAAGGGATTTTTTCGAGCATGTTATATCAAAAGGCATTCAAAACATTTTCTAGCAAATGAATCGGGATCTTTTCCATAAAACATAAACCAATGTCCAATTTCTCATCCAAAGTTCATATAATATAATAATTTTTTTTTTGAAAAATATGCATGAGGGAATCAATATTTCTAACTCGAATGAATGCCCCGATTTATATATGTAAATTATTTTCTTCACCAGATAATTTGCTTATGTAATAATTTTTTAAGTAGGATTTTATTTTAAGTATTTATTTACTACTTATTGGTTGAATAGGATGTTTACTTAATTTCTGTTGCTTGCACCATGTGAGAGAGGAGAGTGGATTAATGTTTAAAATTCAATTATAAAATAACATCTAACTAAGATGCCTAATAAGAGGGGTGTCTCGAACACCAGTCTCTGTTTGGGCACCAAGATAAGGTCGAGTTTCAATTCCCAAAGTCTTGTTAGGTGATGACTCTATAATACCTGCCTTTTTGAGCCCACTAGTAGATGCCTTCATAGGTTGACCATCAGCAATAATTAGATTTTAATTCTTCTTATTGCAAAATGGTCAGGTTATGATTAAAAATGAGCCTCATTCGCTCTCGGACCCTAAAAATGGGTCTTCAAAAAATCCAACTGGAAATGAGCAGTGGCTCCGGTGCGCGTCACACAAGGCACATTAACTTCAAAACATGAACTCTCCAAAAATATCCATGCAAAATAAATTAATTATTCAAACAAAAATGAAGAAGATAACAAGTTAGAAATGAATTAAAAATAAATATACATACTAAAATATGACAACAATAATAAAGCATATTACGTACACAAAATTCACAATAAATTAAATAACATAATAAAGAAAAATAAAGAAATAAATAAAAGAGGTAAAAAATCATTAATGGTTAAAACAGTGAAGAAACATGCAAAAGTAGGCCATGCAAATAGGACAAAACTATACAAGTCATGCAATAAAGTAAAACAAAAAACCATACATGTAATGGTCACGTGAATTGAAACGAATGCCATGCAAAAGTGAAAAATGAAGAGATGAAATGATACGTGCAAAAAATAAAAGACCAAAAGAACATGAAAACACATGTAAAAGTGACAGTAGGTATATTATGTAAACACAATATTAGAAATAAAGTAACAAGTAATCTACGAAATAAATTCGAAACATAAATAATAATAATAATAATAATAATAATAATAATAATAATAATAATAATAATAATAATAATAATGATTACACATTAACACAAATAAACAAATAAAAATTAACAATACATAATAACATATAAATAAATTTAAATGTAATGGTGTATTGTATAATGTATGATAAATAGTACTAAAAACACTAAATTAATGACATGAATGAAAAGAATTGTTTAAATACCAAGTAACCGTGGACAACATACAAACATGTAAAGAATGAAATGTGAATGAAAGCAACTACATGAACATACACGTGAAAAGTGGAACCAAAATAAGAAAGAAAACCACATGCAAATAACACAAAAAAGAGTATTAAGTGAGTATAAAACAAAATAAAATATTTACAATAATAATAATAATAATAATAATAATAATAATAATAATAATAAAAAAACTTAATATAAAGCCTAAATATGTAATAAATAATTTTAATGACAACAAAAATGAAATTAAGTCTAATAACATCAAATTAGTGTAAATAAAAAAGTTAAATACAATAACATGCAAAAAGCAAAATAAAAGAAAACAATGCATGCAAATAAGACAAAAAAGAGTTTTAAGTAAGTATAAAACAATAAAACTAATAAAATATTTACAAAAATGATAATAATTATAAAAATAATATTAATAGCAATAAAACTTAACATAAAGCCTAAATATATAATAAATAATTTTAATAACAACAAAAATGAAATTAAGCCTAATAACATCAAATTAGTGTAATTGAATTAATAAAATGAATTAACATGCCAAAGTGACCCAAAAGCTACAGTACCATGCAAAAAGCAAAAGAAAAGAAAACAGTCAAAACACACATGCAGACACCGCGTGAAAAGAAAGGAGAAGGAACCAAGAGTAGCGGACTGTGGGACAGCAGTGACGATTGAAGAAGAGAGACGGCCAACAGGGGAGGGAAGGCAAGGCCGCCCTTCACTAGAGGGACGAGCATCAGTCAGCCTCCCTTCCCGTCAGTGGCATCGGCAGCAGACGAAGAAGCACAGTAGATGGACAACCATGAAATGGTGAAACCAAAAAAAAACCAAAATAATATGGGAAAGCTGGATTCATGCACAAAAATATTTTAAACTCATCAACCAATAAGAGAAACATGATTTAAATCATAATAACTGATAATCAACAAAAACTCAAAAGTTAAACACGGGAGAACAAAGGAACCAAGGTTGGAGATGAACAGTGTTTTTTCATGTATATTTAAAATTCTTTTCTTCACTTGATTTTAATGAATTTTCTAATATTAATGATCAAAATCAACACCAAGATGCGAAAATAATAACTTCAAAGATTTAAAATCATGACATCATATAAGCAAAACACCAAACAAATAAAAAAAGATAACTAATTCAACATACTATAAATAAAAAGAATAAATATCAATTTAAATGGAGGCTTACAGGACTTGTGAATATTACCCTTGGATTTGTGTTGGCCAAAATCAAGAGAATTAGATCTTAAAGGTGTCCTCTTTCTCCTTGTTGCTTTCATTTTTTGATAAAAAAATCAAATAGAAAACATTTTCCCTTTGTTGTGTGTGTGTGAGGTGTTTTTCACTGTACTTGCTTCTCTTTTCCCTTTTTCTTTGATTTCCGTCCTCACCTGTGCAGCCCTCTCTTCTTTTATCTTTGCTCTTTTTTGTCAAAAAGGCTCTTTTCTTTCTAAACCTGCATTCTTTTCTTTTTATACCTTAAACTTCCATGCCCCACTCCATCTTTTCTTATTTTATTTTTTCCTTATTTTTCTCTATTTTTATTTTTAATTTATTATCTAATCTTTCTATTTAACAAATCTTTCTTCTTCTTCTTCTTTGTTTCACTTTTTTTTTTCATTTTATTTTTCTTTTTTTCTTTTGTATTTTTTATTTTATTTTATTTTATTTTATTTCTTTTTTATAATTTTAATTTTTAATTAATTTAATTTTAGAAAACAAAAGCCTCGATAAAATACATCTTTTAAAAGCACTGAAAATTTCAAATGAGAGTAGACAAAAAGTTATTTTTTTATTTGAAATCAATTTTCCTTTTAAAAAATATAAAATTCGGAGAAAAAGCATCGTGGTTTTGTTCTCTGGCTATTTTGAAACAACACAGTCTTCATCGGCTAATCTTGATCAGAAGCCGACTTAGGATCCAGTGTCTACAAAACCAGTAAAGCCTAACCTTTTTTTATTCTTCTGACCTTTAACGGCTATAGCAGTCTGAGGCCTTTAGGAGTTCTTACCTAACCCAGCGCCTGGTAAGAAGTTCATCTTCTTCATCATGTTAGCCACTTATGGGGAGTCAACAAAGCTACTCTCACCTTTTCATTATTGATGGAAGACATATAAAAGCCACTGAAAGGTTGTTTGGCTATCTCAAGTACAAATAGTTGATTCTCCCTTGCAGCCTTAATAGTGACTATCTAACCATTATGGAGGATCTTGATGATCTGATGCAATGTGGAAAGCACTCCACCCAACTTGTAAAACCATAGTCTTTCTAGCAGCACAGAGAAATTAGTTGGAATAGGTAGCACCACAAACTCAGCTTCTGTCTCAATAGGTCCTGTCTTCAGTAAATTTTAAAGGTTCCAACAGCTTGCCTCTTGTAATTTTCATAAGCAGAAATGGTTAAGTCAGACTTACTTAGCATGTTCTCATTCAACCCAAAAGCCAAAATTGCCACTAAAGGTAAACATTAATAGAAGAACCATCATCTATCATCACACAAGTCGTGTGCTTGTCATTCACCTAGGCCTTAATATAAAATGGGCGGTTATGGTTTCTTCCTTTAGAAGGCAAGTCAGCATCGGAGTATACAACATTCTCTCATGTTCCTCCCTTAACTAAATCCAATAGCTCAGAAGGCGAAATGGTGGTGTCAACAGCAGATTCACTCAAGGCTTCGACTAGCTTCTGCCTGTGCAAGGGAGATTATCTCAGCAAGTCCCAGATGGAAATCTATGCATTTGTTCTCTTCAACTGCATAATTATCTAATCTTCCTTGACTTTCTTTTCTATTGGCACTACAACAGAAGCTAGTTACTTCTCGATCTCTGTGGCCACCTCCCACTCCTCGTGAACCTTAACCTTCTTCTTTTCTCTTACCTCCTCTTCACTTTCACTGGCTAAATTCGAGATATCAATAGGCACCAAAGCTCCATCATCCTTACTCTCTGTGGAAGTATCCTAACAATCAATCATAGAAACTGGTTGGTTTTCTTTAATTATCTCTGTTACTTTGGGGGTAAAACGAGTAATGGCCATATATTCATGCCCATATAGGTCTTTCATAACATACCATTTAGGTAGGCTAGACCCAATCATAAACACTGGAGGTGGTACAACATTGTAACCTCCCTTATTTTTTTTGTCTCTTTTTTCAGGATCTGAAATCTGCTTGCTATCTATCAAATCCTAAATCTTATTCCTTATGGAGTGACAATAGTTGGTTAGATGTCCAGTATGTTGATGGCATATATAGGATTGATCTTCATTATGATGGGACAACCTTTGACACTTTGTAGGCCTTTGGGATAGTGGTTGAATCTTTCCTTCTTTGCTCAATCTATCCAATACCTAAGATAGTGAATTTCCCAGGTTGGAATAATGTCTTTGACTAGCCTTCATAGCAGACACTTTTGTAATCTTTTCAATTCTGTTCGACCCACTTCTATTCCCAATTACCTTTTTATTACTGAAGTTCCTCTTTGCATTCTTATCGCTTGCCCTTCTAGCTAGGTATTCTCCTTCAACTTATATGGCTATGTCCTTTAATGATTTCCAATCCTTCAGAACCTTCTTCTTTAAACCATCCTTCAGTTATGGGCTTGCATTCCTGATGAATAACCTAATCTGATTAGCTATGTTAGGCTTTTTCTTCATTTCTATCACCCTATTCCTCCACCTAGTGAGATATTCATGGAAGGATTTGTCATATTTTTGCTAAAGTAACTCAAAGTCCTTCAAAGCAACCTTCATCCTAGTACTACAATCATACTGATTAAGGAACTCTTCAGTCAATAGATGTCAGTCCTCCTTGTTATGCCTATCTAGCCCATGGTACCAATCAATTGCAGGCCCTGTCAAACTCAGAAAAAAAGTATTCCACCTTCTATTTCTTAGACAAGGTGGTCCCTTTCATGATCAATGTATATTGCTTCATATGGGCCAAAAGATTTGAGATTCCACCAAACCTTGGCAAATCAGGCCTCCTAAATCTCTAAGGTAATGGCTCATCTCCATCTAAATCCATATCCTCGAGGTTCATTCCCTTACTAGCAGATAACAACCTAGATATGGCCTTAATTTTCTCCTGTTTCTTCTTGCAGGTCAAATCCTTAGTACTAGGACCCCTATTAATCACAAGAGGGATATATTATTTATCTTCCTCTTCTATGAAATTATCTTCAGTATCATGCCTCCTTTCTCTTCTAGGTGGATCTCGAAGCACAGCAGCATCAGTTATGGTAGCATTCCCAACATGTGTTGGCTCTACTATTTTGCAAATGGGTGTTGCAAGTCGAGTTCAAACATTTGGTGTTAGAGAAGCCACCATTCCATCAATCATAGCCCTAAGCCTTTTTTTAAAATCTTGAAACCTCTTATCCAATCTTCGATCTGAATCATCTTGCATCATTGAAGGCCCAGTAGGGGTAACACGCGACTTTTCCCTTAGGAATGGAAATCTTGTTGTCTTGTCATCAGTCACTCTCTCAATCTCATTCACTCTTTCGATCTTATTCAACTTATCATCTCCCATTTCTGTTTTTATTTCTTGATTGCTTCCTAACCACTAACTTAAACCCAACTCAGAACTAATCTCTGAACCTAAATTTGAATCTGAACTTGATCTCAATGGCCTGGATATAGATCTTCGAACCAGGTGACCATTTGACCCTCTGGATTGCCTAAATGAGTCTATAATGGCTGCAAGAGTTAGATATTAGGAATGATGTATGGTGAATGATAGGGGTGTGCAGAACCGAACCAAAACCAAAAACCAAACCGAACCGAATTGATTTTTGTCTGTTAGATTTGGTTTTATCGGTTTGCGGTTCGTTCGATTTTGAACCAAAAAAAATTTTGATTTTATCGGTTCGATTTGGTTCATAAAATTAGAAAATTGAAGGAACCAAACCAATTGAACTTTGTAAAACTCACCGTTTTGCCTTAGTGTATATATACACACACACACACAGAAATCCCTAAATCTTCCTCTTCGATCTTTCTTCCAAAATCCCTAAATTATCAGCTAGCTCATCGATCTTCCTCTAAGACCTCCACTGTGATTCTTCCTACCGAGAACAATGGTTAGTGTTTCGATCTCCCTGTTCTTTATTTTCATCTATCCGTTCTTTAGCTTCCATCTCCTTATTATTTAGTTTTATATCCCTGTTCTTCAGTTTCCATCTCTCTGTTCTTTAGGGTTTTGTTCCTTATTTTATAGTTCTTATAGATAGGATGTGATATAGAATGACTTAGATTAAAAGTTTTCTTCTAGTTTGGGAGTTTCTTTTTAGGGTTTTGTTATTTCACATTATTATCGACAGAAAAGCACCATTTTTTCCTGATTAAGAATGGGAATGAGTTTTTGGTATAATCGAAGTATATATAGATATATAGTAAGCGAGTAGTATTAGGTAAGATTTGAGGTAATACATCTACTAAGAATAGAATTGTGACACAGAGAAGATAATTGGGTATATCCTGCTCCAAAGAAGATGAATCTCTTAGCTAATAGGGTTTTTTTACCCAATTTGTTCTTTAATATGTAGCTTTCAAGTTGAATTTTCCTAAAAATGCTATTAGGTTCCAGTGCATACCTTAAGTGTTAGTTTGGCATCACTGTTGAGGAAAGCACCATTTTTGAATGCTGATTGTTGTTCATCCTTTTACTTTCTATTACATCTAAGATAAAATTTCTTTAATATTTTAGACATGGTTCTATTTGTTTTGGGCAGGGCTTGGACTCAATCTTTAGAATGTTAATTGTTATTTGACTAGCAGGAAAGCAAGATAATTTCTCATTAGTCATGTACAGTCTTTTACTTACTTGTTTGATGTAATGTTGCCTTGGAAGGACCGTTTGTTTGTCTTTTTACAATGCTGTAATAATGTTTGTAAATAACAATTTAATGTTATTTTGACTATCCCCAGTCATTTATCATTAAATAATTAATGATAAATAAAGACTAATATAAGTTTGATTGATAATAATGGGATGATTATATATGGTGATATGAATTAAAGTTATAAAAACTTGTTAGAGAACAGAGTACTGGATAGACCCGCAATGAGATACTATAAGGATTAATGTCATTAGTGATCTCATAATAGTTATATTATCGATCCTTAGACCTGAGATTACCACAGTATCCTACATGAAGAACATTATGTATTGGCATAATCAAATATTATCTTTAATCGAATAATTATAAAGATTATGATTGGACATAATGAGAATCATGAGGAGGATAGTGAATAATCAAGAAGGAATTTATCCCTCTTTTATGAGAGAGATATCTATTGGGCCCCTCGATAAGTAGAACTAAGAAATGTATGGCCGTGCTCAAAAGAATTGATGGAGTGATCAATATCATTTGATATTATCGGTCTACTTAGTGATCGAGAAATTATATGTTTGGACTATATAAGTTTGACATGGATCATGACTTATGTTCAAACAAGATATCGTGTGACAAAGAGATTATAACATGTTATATTAGGTTAAAATTGAATTATCGATATTCATATTATTTAGGTAGTCATAATATCTTGCTAAATGCCGCTTATGACTTGTGGGCCCGTGATGGGATTGAGACCCATAGCCAATATAATATGAACCTACTGGATCGCACATATAGAATGTGATGAATGGACTAAGGGTTAATTTGGGTATTTCAAATTTTATTTTGTGATAATTTAAAATTTAAAATAAATAATAATAATAATAATAATAATAATTAAGATTAATATTATTATTATTCTTATTTTAAATAAGAAATAAGGTATTTTTTATTTTAATAATAAAAGTGGGCCCGAAGTTTTCTCTCTCTTAATTAAGGTTAGTTCAACTATATATATACATAGTGATTATATATAAAACCCTAATAAAACAAAAGAAGTGAGTTGTAGCAGCCACTTAAGAGAGAAAGAGAAAGAAAATCATTTTCTTCTGTAATCTCAAAAGAGAGAAAAGAACCCTAGCCGTCAAGGAAGGGAGCTAGCACCCCGGGCGATTCTTTTCATTGCATTCACGTATGGATACCGGTAGAGGGTGTTGTTTCGCATAAAGACACACCTACAATTCAATTTATCCGTTCTTTGAGAGGTTGGTAATTGTTACACTTCTCTTTCTATTAAATCAATTGGATCGCTCAAATCCATAGTGGGTTTCCATTTTCGCTATGAATTTTTAATTTAATATTTCAAAACCCAACATTATCCTCTTCTCTTCCTATTGAAATTGACTCTACTCAAATATAACACAAATTTGTTATGGAAAAAACCAACTAAATTTAGGCCCCTTACTTAGAATGCCATTTTAGATAATTAAACTCTCTAGTTATGAACATTCTAAAAACTAGCATGAATCCCAATTTGAATTCCTAGATTTCGATATTGAAGAATTCAAAAACTTGCTTGAACAAAAACCCAAGTTTAAACTTACAAATAATAGACTAATCAATGAATGACTAATGAAAACTAACTAAAAAACCTATAATAGTTAACTCCAACCGCCACCTAACTTCCATTCTGCTAGTAAAAATCTTCTAAAGTCATCAAAAAGTCTAAATAAACCTAGCTAAGTCACATTCCATGTCAACCGAGTCCAAAGCTTCTACTGCTGAAAAATTACAAGTGACCCAACTGAGTCACAATTCATCTCAATCTAGTCCAATGCCTTTAGACTAAAACATCATTCTACCACTGACCCGGCTGATTCACCCTTCACCTCAGCCGAGTTGATCTTTAAAATCTAAAAAAAACAACATAAATCAATTCCAAACTGCATAATTCCAATTCATAAGCAATTTAAACATAAAACAAATAAAATAAACTCAGAAATAGGCTTAAAACACACATAAATAAAGGCATAATTTGGAGTTATCACCCTTGTTGCCAACTTTATGTGTGCTTCTTTTGGAGAACTTAACTTAAAAGCATACATGCCAAAGAGATGGAGAGATTCATGAAAATTTAATTTTTTAACATCATATATTTTGGCAACTCCATTTAATAGTATATGTTTATCTTTGCTCGTCATAATAATCCTACTCCCCATTCTATAAATACTATATTATCATGTATTTTATTTGTATGATATCATTCACATTGTTAACAACAATGAGAACCTTTTTTTTCTTCTTGATCCTTTGCTTAATGGAAGAGGATAACATAATTGGCATGCCCATGTTAAATTTCTTTTCCCTAGCACTTTGGAAATAATCTCTCATTGCAAATAATCCAAGATATACTTTTCCAATATTTCCTTGACATATATAACAAAACATCGACCTTCGAATAGGGAAGAGATTTGATCAAATACTTTGTGAGCAATAGTTGATTTACCTATACCACCTATTCCCCAAATTTTTAAAAATAGCACATACATCAATCCGATACATAATAATGATTCAATATGTTTAACATGTGAATCAATTCCAACCACGCCATCATAAGAGCAACTAGAAAATGCATCACTTAATGTCTTTAAAATGTGATCAACAAGTTCTTCAATTAGTTGGGTTTCATGCCTAATTACAAACAAAACCAAATGCCAGTAAGCTTAGCCAAAAGTAAAGAGAACATACAAAAATAATTTCACCTATTTGATTGAATATAATTCACCTATAATTTTTTGTTGAGTATCTTCTTGATGATTCAAGTCCTTTTCTTCTCCCGATTTTCATCTTTAATGGAGAAGCCCTACCAAATAGAATTCATAATCTTATAGATGAAGAAGATTATCAGGTGTCAGAAAGGTCTATGAAAGGCCCCAACATACCCCTAATAGTAAATGAATATATTTAGGGTGTATTAAGAAGATGACATAAATGGATAAGTAAGTGAAGTATAAGAAAAAAAAGACCTATAGGGAATTAACTTAAAAGTTAAGGACAAAATGGTAAATTATTTAAATAGGCATATGTCCGTGTTTAGAAAGCATGTCACTCAACATGTCGGGCTTACAGTAATATCGGATCGACATGCTGGTATTATGGCTGTATTTCGGGATGAAAGGGGTGGGTGGAGGGAACCTTTATCCTTTCACAGGTTCTATTTGCGGTATTTCGTCAGCAGCTATAAAACACACCACATGAATGCAACAATAAAAAATCTACTTTACAAGGCTGGTAAGAAAAAAATCTTTGTTAATTTTTTTTAATCAATTCTACTACATCAATGTAAACATATTTCTTACTTTTGTAGGTGCACAATTTCAAAGGCGCAAGTTTAAGCAACTTATGGACAATATCAAAGAGCTTGATGAAGATTCATATAATTAGGCAACGAGGATATCACTAGATCATTGGACACTGTCCGAGGATGGTGGTTATCGATATGGGCACTTGACAACGAATATTGCTGAGAGTGTTAATAGTGCTCTGAAAGGTGTTCACATGATGTCAATTACTGCAATCATTGAACATATTTTGGCTCGTTTGGTAAAATTTTACAATCATCTGAGAGATATGTACGTGGCTAAAATGGCACAAGGCTTACGATTCATGCCTCGATGTGTCGAAATAATGACCAAACATGCTAACAAGGCTCAAGGAAACGTAGTAATGGAATACAATAATCGATACAAAGTGTTCAAGGTTTTATCATGCAGAGTACTTGATATAAATATTGAGCCCGAAACATATATAATGAGTCTTAAAAAACGTGAATGCAAGTACGGTAAGTTTCAAGATACAAAAATGCCTTGTTTACATGCAATTGCATGTTGCATGCATAGAAATCTTGACATGTACCATTTCATAGATAACTATTATACTATTGTCGAGGCACTCAAATATTATGATGGGCAATTCAACCCTATGGGAAACAAAGCATATTGGCTTAAGTATAAAGGGCCTAAATTGGTACCTGATATGGAGTTACAGAGAAAGAAAGGTAGCCCAAAAACAACCCGAATTTGAAACAAGATGGATAGAGGAGAAAAGGGATCTGGCAATCATTGCAGCAAGTGTGGTAATGTCAGACATAATAAAAAAAACATGGAGAAGTGATGTTGGATCATCGAGTCAGTATTTTAGAGGTTGACAATTGCATAGATAATACAACTGTTATGTAATATTTAAATTATTAAAGTTTGTTATTGAGTTTGCCAATTTATTGTATTTTTCATTATCCAAATAAAGTATGTTTATATAAATAATCATTAATCAGAGCAAAATGATATTTAACTTAAGAACTATAATATTAAAATAAAACACAATGACTTTATAAATTGATAATATAAATGTCATATATAATTGCATCAAATAAAAACATAACCAATTAAATTTTTGTAATGACAAGTAACAGAAAAGTTAAGGCCTTCTACTGCGATGCAATGTGCTATGTCGATCTGTCTGACTATTTGTATCATCAACATTTGGATATTGCGGCAATGGCATCACATCACTAAAACCTCCACTATATAGTGGTTGGTCGACAAAAGTCTAAGCACTTGCCAAATTTGGACCACTAAAAAGTTCATTGAAAAAATCATCATGCTCAAATGATTGGCCTGTTTGTACAAATGGGTTCAACCCATATGTAAATGGCAGGCCTGTTTGGGCAAGAACATCATACTGATACTAGTGCCCTGAAGATAAATTGATATTTAAATCAACATTTAATCCTAATGGCCCAGCTTCAAAGTCGTTACATCTCGATGGGCCCGCAGCAGTATCAAATAACTATTGTTGACTTACTGAAGACAATGGAAGAACTAGATGGGTCTTCAGGAAGATAAGGCCACTGTATCGGCTTGGGACTAGGTGGAATAGGTATAGTCTGAATAGGTTCACGTCTTTCACCCATTCCTCTCCATCTGCGTATAAATTGATGAGGATCCTGAAAAGGATAGGTCATCGAAGGGATATGTGCAGTATTCGGAACAGGCTGTCTGGGATAGTCAGTGGTCCATCTATCAATCGAACCAACAGCTCCTAATATACCCTCAGATGCCAAACGGATAGCAACTTCTGCATTGGCAGATGAACCAATGTCGTAGTGCCTGATTTATTCGGCATAATCAGCCTTCATGCAAATAAATAAACTTGTTAACAAATATCAATTTTATTATTTAAATAATTAAATAATTAGATTAAATCATACCGATGCACCAATGGAGGCTTCAATTTGGGTCATCCATCGTCTTGTGCATGATGCAAACCATTGCATTTACTGTGACCTCGGAAGTAAAGGTGCACGAAGAGGAGGACCCATAACAACGCGATTATGCCGATTATTCCACTCATGAATAAAACACGAAAATTTATCTTCCCAATCCTGATCCGTATGCCCTCTTAAATCGAAGGAATGCACTACATTATCGTACTGCGGGGCTGTGGAATTGATTGTTCCATTTCGAATTGCCTAAAACATCGATCAGGGTGGTGCCACTCAATAATATGAAAATATTAGTGGCACAATCGATGTCCAAATCGCATTTTCATTAGTACAAAACTGTGATAGCAAATGCAGCACATTCTTGTAGGGCTCCCAAACTATCTGCAAATAAAAATAAAAATTTCATCCTCATATTCTAAGAATATTTCCTCACTCTATTATTAAATACTAAAAATATTATAAAAAATTCTAATTAAACCTGGTTATTACGCTGTAAGTCCAAATCGAGCCAATATTAAAAAATATCTTTGTTGTTAATTTTACTTAGATCCAATTGGGATCGCTACCTAATAAATATCAAGAATTCGTTGTCAGTCAATATATTTAAATGAACAATCTTAAATATTAAATAATTATATACAATATATATATATATATATATATAAAATAGATAAATTTTACTTGTATCCATAAGGCATAGACTAATCGAGAATATATGGGTGGACAAATTCAGACCGAATATGAGGTAGTCTTTCCCATGCCTATATTTGTAACAATTGCAGGTAACCGCCAAGTGAATTGACTGTATCTTTGGTTGCATGACATAAATTTCTGTACAACCATGCGAGAACAATAGATCCCCAACTGTACTCCACCGCAACCTGTAAATTCTCTAGCAGTGGTAGCCACATCAAATGTATGTAATTATTTGATTGTTTTAGACATAATAAGCCACCAATACACCTAAGTATCAATGCTCGTGCACAACATTGTATCTGGTAATCATTTGCATCGTCTGGCAAGTTATTAAAATTTCTCCCCAACCATAACATTTTTACATTATTTCCCCTGAATTCAGTTTATGGAGGAACCTGGCCCAAAAGACGGCCACACCACATACGCCAATCATGGTATAGATGTCCTGTCACGGGACGTCCATCGATAGGCAATCCGGTCAGTACAGCAATATCTTGCAGTTATTAAATCAATATTCACATTCATCACACCTATTTGTGATACTCTATAAAATCCTGCTATTCTTAAATATGAAATTATTCGATCATCAATGTTTCTATAATGACTACTCACGGAGGCTCTGCGTATAAAACATTATGTTCAGCCTGTGACAAAATTTCATAAAATATGATTATTATATACATAATTATATACCCACATTTAAGATATTTTAAGTGAGAAAATTTAATTACATGTCCGTTCCAAATAGTATATGCTCTATGTTTACTTCCAAACGTTAGTAGAATATTTACGATTGGTCCAGGATTAATGTATTCTTGATTTCTAAATTGATCCATCTTTTATTACCCTTTCTGTCAATTCGATAATAAATATTATATGTACATTGTCAATATCTTGTTCATAAATAATTACTTGTATGTCTATATCAAGTAGTATTCCATATAATAAAGCAATTTAATTAACATAAATTAAAAACGAAAAAAAATATCACATGATTATCTAGGGCCAATTTCCTATATAAGTGTGATTCACAATTTTAAATAATTGATAAAAACTAACACGAGTAATTTTTTACTATAATCAAAATGCATTCCTCTTATAAAATTACTTAAATAAATAAATAACCGAACCCACACATATTCCAACAATTGATAATGCATGGAATACATTATTATTTTATAATTGCACATCAATTTAAAAATTATAACAATATTGATAATTAGATGATTATTTTATTTTATCTATATACATAAAAAAATTTAATAAATTAATTTCAATATTTAAATTTATTATACATCTGACATTTTTTTTCCTGCATCGCAATTTTAATTAACAAATTACAGCTACAAATTATATTTTCAAACAATTATCTACAAAAAATTATCGTGACTAATACAATTAATTTTTTAAACTTTATTGATATTTTCATATAAATTAATAATTAATCACCAAAGTATAGAATTACTTGTCTTTTTTCACAAAACCACGGATTTGTCAATATTTACATAAATATTTATACTATATTCAAATTTTAAATGCAATTCACATCTGACCTTATTACTTCACGCGTCGCGATTTAACTAACTGAATACAGTTACAAATTAAACATTGCGACAGTTAAAAATCATGTTAAATTTTTATTATAAAATGCTACTCCAAAATTTTTTATACACATCTAATGCGATTAATTTTTTATAAATACAATGAATTCTAATTAATTAGATAATTATAGCATATATATATTTTAAAATTATTTAATAACTTGCTTTTTTTGGATATCAATACCTTAACTTATATATAACACAGGTCAATAATAAAATAACAACATTATAATTATATTTAAAATTTAATCATACAACTAATTATTAAAATTACAAATTAATATATTCGCCTTCATTTTTAACCTCCGATATAAAATTAACAATATAATGTAATTAAAATAACATATTATAAAAAAATATTTGTATTAAATATTTTTCAATTACAAATAATAACCAAATAAATATAATTACCCTACTTAATCTTTATTATTGTGATTTTTAAATTTAACTCCAATATAAACTAATTTTACTTACAATTATCTACCAATTAACTATTAAAATAAATAAAATCTATCTCTCTCTTTCTAACTTATCAATTTAAAATATTAACAACTTCTAATAGATAATCATTTTTTACAACAACATTATAACTCTAAACTATAACAACAACTCCTCAAAGCAACTAATTGCTTCTCTTCATCAAATTTGCTTGGGGAAGGAAGCTTCGGATGCGTGTATAAAGGCATTCTCGAGCAGGGAGAAGATAGCAATGTTGTTGCGGTGAAGGTGATTAATCTACAACAAAAAGGAGCCTCCGAAAGCTTCATAGCAGAGTGTGAGGCCTTAAGGAACATTAGGCACCGCAACCTTGTGAAGGTCATATCTGCATGTTCTAGTATTGATTTTCAAGGTAATTCCTAGCTTCAAAGCTGTTATATATGAATTTTTGCCAAATTGGAGCTTGGACAAATGGCTGCACATATTTCCAAGAGATAATGAGGCAAGCAATGAACCAAAGGGATTAAGCTTTCTTCAAAGGCTAAATATTGCCATCGATGTGGCTTCTGCAATTGATTATCTCCATCACCACTCCCAAGTGCCTGTAATTCATTGTGATGCGAAACCAAGCAATGTTCTTCTCAACGACGACATGGTTGCTCACCTTGGAGATTTTGGGTTAGTGAAATTTTTTCCAAAAGCAAGTGAAAATCAAACAAGCTCCCTTGGACTAAAGGGGACAATTGGTTATGTTGCACCTGGTAATCAAGTCCTTTCTTCACTATGTTCTCTTCTCATGTACTTTGTCTTACTAATAATTACAAATTTAATTATATCCAGTTGGTATATGCAAGTGCAGAATATGCAATGGGAAGTAAAGCAAGCACAAGAGGGGACATTTATAGCTTTGGGATACTGCTCTTGGAGATGTTCACAGGCAAGAGACCCACCAACGATGCATTTATGAATGGTGTGAACCTTCATAATTTCACAAAGATGGCATTGCCAGTGCATGTACTTGAAATTGTAGTCCCCATATAACATACAGGGCTAATGGAGATGGTAATAACAGAAATCCAACCCACTCCCAAAGGATGAGAAAAAAGATGCAAGAATGGGTGATTTCAATCTTTGAAATAGGAATAGCATGCTCTGTTGAGTCACCCAAGGATAGGATGGACATAAGAGATGCAACAAGAGTATTGATCTCAATCAAGGATGAATATTTCAAATTCCAACTAATGCAACAAAACAGGATTAACCATACCTGAAATTTGGTAGCATGTGCTTACACATGCCGAGGAGTGAGGCCAAGAAGAATTTGCAGTCCATGTTTTAGAGAAATGCCTGTCTTTTTTTTTGTCCTAATGGAACATGAATAAACTTGTGTCTTTCTCTTCCAGTTTCGTTTTTCATTTTGAACTATTTCTCTAAATTATGTCTATTCTAATAATATTATATTTATCTACAAATCTTCAAATTTTTTTTTGGTTTTTTTGAACAATCAACGATACACAACAATATTCACATGGGCATGAAGTCCATAATGATTTTCAGAGGTTGTAATCTGTGTAGAAAAACTCCTTTAATTTTCTGAATCAAAATCCAAGATCAAAAACACCATTTTAAAACCCTTCTTAAATCATTATTTTTGAATGTTTCACTCTACAATATTCCGGCTTCTTGGGATGTCAATATTATTGGAGAGCCAACTAAAACAACAGTTTCTACATCAGTATCCATGAAACTAGCTGACTACCTTTAGAAGAGTAACCAACTGAACTTTCTGAGTTAACCGATTAATTAGAGGCCAACACAGCAATCCATGTGATATCTTCATGTTGGTTGACTTATTCTTTCAGCTAAAGGCTGAGATACATTCCAAGCAAGAAAAAGATATAACCAAATAATTATCAAACCAATCAAATTGGATAGTCTGTTTTGCTTATATAAAATGCCATGTTTCATTTGTTTATTGGTCTTTTAAACTGAAATTGCTATTCATTATTGTATTTTGGTCTTTTAAACTGCAATTGCCACATTAGCCTATGTTTCTAATGCTGTTTATCAAAGGTGTTTTATCACGTTACATGTTAAAATGGGAAACATTTAGGGCCTGTTTACTTAAAGAAAACTGCTTCAGTTTTCCAAAATAAAATTTTCACAGAAAACAGAAAATAAAAATTATATTTATTTTCGTCAGTTTTCTAAAATAGAAAACAGAAATAAATTTTCAAATTTTTCAAAATAAAGAAGAAACTAAAAAACTAATAAAAGATATTTTTCAAATTTTATAAATAATATTAATACACACACATATATATGTACATACATATATATATACAAAAACATGCATATATAAGTTTTTGTATGTGCATACATGCATAAGCATATGCATGTGCATGCATATGTATATGTAGTACATGCATACATACGTACATATGAATATGTATATATATGTATATACACACATACACATACATATGCATATGTATATGTATGTATATATATGTGCATATATACACATACATATGCATATACAATATACATGCATGCATGTACATATAAATATAAATTTATGCATATACATATACATATATACGTACATATGCACATACACATACATACATATTCATATCCATGTATCTGTATGTGCTTGTATGTGCATACATACATACATACATATATATATATATATGTATGTACATACATATATATACATATGGATATGCATATATATGTATACATACATACATATACATATGGATATGCATATATATGTATACATACATACACATACATGTACATATATATGTATTCATAAATACATGTGCATGTATGTGCATATATTCACATACATATTCATATACATATACATATACATATATATGTGTGTGTGTATACACAAAAAATAAACACTCCACTTTTTTATTTGTTGATAAATAAACGCATTTTCTAAATTTTCTACGAAAAATAAATACTTCAATTTTCTAAAAAAATAAAAAACAGAAAATTATTTTCTGTAAATAAACATACTCCTAAGTTTCGAAACCGGCCTTACAAAATAGTCAAGTTAATTGTAAAGTATAATAACTGTACATGAAAAAATATAAATTTATATACACATTTAGCATAGTTTAAGGAAAAAACAGTCCCCATTTAACAAATATAAGTAAAGGAGGCAATTGTCTGTTCGTGGTGATGCATTAGCTATGAGCTAACAGTAAGTTCTGGGTTTGAAACCGATAGAAAATAAATAAACAAACTTTGCAACCAGCAATGACGCTTTCTTGAGCACATTCACATATATTTCTGTTTATGTTACATCACATTCGACAAGTACAGAGAACAGGCTAACTTGCAAAGTTGCCCAACCATATAAATCCTATGAGCTACCACCAGTACACCACAATGTCGTTTGAATTGGCTTGAAAAAGAAAACGAAACTGCTACAAAATTGTGAAAACCTATGCCCGCCTTGTCAACACGAAACTTGCCCTCATGAATGAGAATTCTGAAGATCTAACAAAATCAGCACATCCCATAGCCTGCAAAGGTAGATTTTACCTTGTATCGTTGCAAATAATCTGAGGTGACCAACAGCAAGAGGCACGTTGATGCTATGTTTATGCTCCCACTATATATAATAACTATTTTTATATCAATTGTAACAATCAGGGGCCTTCAACAGAAAAGCAATTTCCAGTCATGCCAAATGTTTTTCACTTCTTCCGTTGGTTTTTTCTGCTCACTCTTACATACTTCCTATTGGACTTATCAACACCAGCAGTACCCAGTGCGAAGTTCAATTGAGAAGCCTGAAATGGAGACTGGTTCTGTTGTGCTGCCGGGTTTGGTTGGCTTCCAAATTGAAAACGGTTCCCTCCTGATGGAGCTGTAGAACCAAATTGATTCCCTCCAGATGGAGTTGTAGAACCAAAAACAAAGCCAGATGATGGAGGTATAACTGATTGTTGATCAAATACAGGAGCTGTAGACGTGATTGCCTGAACTGTGTCCTCAGCCATGCTGTCCTCCACGCTCATTTGATCACTATTACTAGGAGATGAACCAAACGTGAAGGAAGAATTTGGGGTAGGAAACACAGAATGCAATGGAGTTGCCATAGCAGGTGAGCCAAATTTGAAAAGCAAGCCAGATGCTGCACGGGTAGATAACCCAAACCCCATAAATGTGTTACTAGTAGCAGCATTAGAAGCTGAGGATGCCCCAAAGGCAAACCCAGTAGAGGAAGATGCCATACCAAAGGATGCTGAGCCAAATATAGAAGATTTAGGCGTTTGAAAGCTAGAATCAAATATCCCAGATGTAGAGCTGGTGGTGGAGCTAACAGAGTTAGCCTCAGAAGTAGAATAGGTCAGTCCAAAAGTAGCACCAGAACCGAAAAGTTTATCTGTGGAAGTTGAAGAACTAAACAAAGGCATTTGCAGTCAACCCAAACGAAGGAGCTGATGCAGATGAAACAAAGGCAGCACCAGCTGAAGCTGCTGGAGTACTAGCCGCACTAAAAGGATTAAAACCTTGAGATATACTAGACAGGGCTGAAGTACTTGCTCCAGCATTGAAACTAAAAGTACTACTCCCTGTACTTGTAATAGCCGAGGATGTACCATCTAAGGTGCTACCAGCAATGCTTGCAGATGAAGCATCAAAAATGCTACTTCCTGTACTCTTTATAGTCAGAGTCTGTACCACTAAAAAAGCATGCCAACCTTATCACATTCCTCCAATTCATATCTAGTTTCACTAAAGGCAAATATAATTAATTTCAATTTACACATGATCACATAATATTATTTATATTTATGGAATCAAATTCATATCTCTTATTTCTTTCATATATAAATCCCAATTCATAACCTTCTTCTGTCATTCTTTTCATTTCAAAGTTTTACATAATTTATATTCTCTTCTAAGGATTAGAATAAACATTTTATAAATACCTTAAATTCAGTCGAGCTAATTAAATGCCACAAAATAAAGCTATCTTCTTAAATTCATCATAATTAATTTTAATCATAACAAATTTAGTCTAAATGCGCAAGAACATATTAATTCTTACTTCAAGAATAATTTAACCAAGCATAATTTTTAAATACTCACATGCACTTCTTTTCATTTAGATGCTATACTAGTTTTTAAATTCTTCCAAAATATAAATATCAAGTCATTCAAGCAATTTGGCTTATTTAACAAAAATTTAAGGATTCACGTATTTTATGCTAATTAAGGTAAATTCAAATTGTAAGTCTAAAATTAAAATTAATCACATATATTACTTCATTTAGCACCCAAATTATATATTTATATCATCAATTCCATAAAATCCCAACTCATATTCAAAAACTTTAACTTACATAATACATAAATTTAGAGAAAAATGGATTTGCATGAACACATACCAAATTTATTGTCAATTTCTTCAATTTTACTCTCCAAAAGCTTCAATTTTACAAGTAAAACTTGCAGCTTAGTCCCTCTAAGTTACCATTTGGTCCTTTATCTATTATTATTAACACTTGTTTATTGAGTCATGCCTAAAGTCGAATTTGACCACCGATATTATTTGGATAATTAAAGTTTGAAGCGTTACAGAAATTGCTGGTTATTTAGAATATAGTCTAAAATCAAAATCGAAAAATTCAAAATTTAGAATCAAAATCAATTAAATCAGTTCGGTTAATTAAAAACTAGTTCAATTTCATACCGATTTTTGAATTAATATTTTTTTTTGGTTTTTTTTTCTCAACTCTAATTATAGGTACTTGGTCTTTTTTGTTGGAGATATTTGGATCTAAGGCTTATTAAGTATGAATGATTATATCAGAATTTTCTTTTTCAGTCAGTCATGCGAGAGATTTATTCATTCTCTTTAGTTTGTTTTTTTTTTTTTATACAATATCCAATCATGGGCTCAATTTAATAGACCATGTAATAGTTTGGTTTATTTATTTCTCTCCGTTGAGAAATGCTTTAAGATTGTGTAATATATACGACATTACAAAAAACCTGTAAATTCGTGATAGCATTTTTGGTCGCTAATTGATCATATACAGCCGTGAAAAGCTCCATCGCAAATTTATTGGTGACCAAAACTTAAAACATTTGCTAAAGTTGGCGATAGAAACAAACAGTCGCAAAAAAATACAAAATCATCGCTAAATTAATTTTAAATTTAGTTGTTGTAAACATAATATTAATTATTAGCAATAAAATTGTGTTTCACTAAAGTCCGTCGCTAGTACAGATTGTGTCAATTGCGGCTATTTTGTCCCTAACAGTTCATGTTTGCTAAAACATTAGCGACGAAGTTCTACCAGCTAATTTTTTCGCTATTTATTTTTAAATTTTTAATTTATTACATATTAGCGATATATGTTGTTGTCGCTAATTAATCAGTCACGAAATGATAGCATAATTTATTTTTTTTTTATTTTGTATTTATATTTACAGCCTATTATATCAACAAATTAATTTTTTATATACAGAACAATATATATATATATATATGTATATATATATATATATATATAAGCAAATCATTATATAATTTATAAATTTATGTTCCAAAACAAAATAACCATTACATATGGTCTATATTAAACTTAGAATCCTATATAAGTTTAAATAAGCTTATCATCATACAAAATATCACTTAAAATAATATATCATTATGCGAATAATATCATTCAAAATAACATTAACAATAAAATTTAAATAAAGCAACAATAAAACACGTAGCGCCAATATCACTGTAAAGTAGAATCACCATGAGTAGATGGAGAATCGGAATGTGGATGAACATCTTGTGCACTTGAAGGGGCAACATCATCATGTGTTGATCCATCAATAGTAATATTGGTTGATCAACTGGGTGTTGAGTCCCCAAGTGAGGAAACAATGCTCGAATGATCCATGTGACAATTTCCTCGACATCTCCCTTGCTCAAGCATGTCCCACTAGGATGGGATGCAATGTTGGACCCAGCAACACATGATAGAGCTGTTGTGGATCCAACATGAGGGCCATATGAGTCAAGTCCATATACTTTTCTCCTTTTATTACATCGTACAGTTTTATAAAACAAGTAGAACTTATTCACACATTATTTTCCTTGTGATCGCTCATCCCGGAGTTGCTCATACTTTGACTATAAATGATGAAAATATTTACTAAGTATAAATAGAAAAACAATTCATAATTTACAAACATTAAACTTTAAATAATTGTAAAAGTTAAAACTATTAAATTTCATATTACTTACATGCACCTCCCTGCTACATTCAGCCACATAAGTTTTTCCATCATGATTTATAATGTGTAGGAAGGCCTCAGAAACGGTGGGTGGCCTGCCATTTTGCTTTTCCTATATTTGACCAATAACAATTTAGTTTATATTTCCTAAATAACCAGCAAGTTGCCAGTAAGCAATTAATTAGACCCACTTGCTAAACATATTAGTAAAGAAATTGACCAAAAGTAATAATGCATGGTTATATAAATTATAATTTAATTATTCGGAAGTCAAATGAGATTTTATCAAGTATAAAAGCTATTTTTTAAGTAGGGGATGGGATTTAACCAATTAAAAAACCCATAGGCGCAAAAGCAAATAAACCACAATCTTCTTCATCTTTCAAACAAATAACAAAAATGGTACAAGACACTAGAAATTATAGCTAAACCACAACATGAATATACTTGTGTCTTTCTCTTCCAGTTTCCTTTTTCATTTCATAAGTGGGAAGGAATAATTCAGCAACAAAATGGTGGCGCTGAACTATTTCTCTAAATTATGTCTATTCTAATAATATTATATTTATCTACAAATCTTCAAATTTTTTTTTTGGTTTTTTTGAACAATCAACGATACACAACAATATTCACATGGGCATGAAGTCCATTATGATTTTCAGAGGTTGTAATCTGTGTAGAAAAACTCCTTTAATTTTCTGAATCAAAATCCAAGATCAAAAACACCATTTTAAAACCCTTCTTAAATCATTATTTTTGAATGTTTCACTCTACAGTATTCCGGCTTCTTGGGATGTCAATATTATTGGAGAGCCATCTAAAACAACACTTTCTACATCAGTATCCATGAAACTAGCTGACTACCTTTAGAAGAGTAACCAACTGAACTTTCTGAGTTAACCGATTAATTAGAGGCCAACACAGCAATCCATGTGATATCTTCATGTTGGTTGACTTATTCTATCAGCTAAAGGCTGAGATACATTCCAAGCAGGAAAAAGACAATCAAAAAATCATCAAACCAATCAAATCTTTCCCATGAAAAGGCATCATTTTGGCGAACAGTTGGACTTCTTTGATCTTGTTAACGAACTTCTTCAAATGTTTATGACTTTTTCAAATGCGAAAAGCTTCACTCCCTTCTAACTCTGGTTGAAACCCAAGAGAGAGGGAGAGTGAAAAATCCATGGAATTGGATGGTCCCCATTTAACATAATTTAAGGGAAAAAAAAATCCCCATTTAACAAATACAAGGAGGCAATTGTCTGTTCGTGGTGATGCATTAGCTATGAGCTAACAGTAAGTTCTGAGTTTGAAGCTTATAGAAAATAAATAAAAAAACTGCGTTTGCAACCAGCAATGACGTTTTCTTAAGCACATTCACATATATTTCTGTTTATGTTACATCACATTCGACAAATACAGAGAACAGGGTAACTAGCAAAGCTGCCCAATCATAAATCCTATGAGCTACCACCAGTACACCACAATGTTGTTTGAATTGGCTTAAAAAAGAAAACCAAACTGGTACAAAATTGTGAAAACCTCCCGCCTTGTCAACCTGAAACTTGCCCTCATGAATGAGAATTCTGAAGATCTAACAGAATCAGCACATCCCATCGCCTGCAAAGGAGGATTTTACCTTGTATCGTTGCAAATAATCTGAGGTGACCGACAGCAAGAGGCACGTTGAAGCTGTGTTTATGCTCCCACCATATATAACAACTATTTTTATATCAATTGTAACAATCAGGGGCCTTCAACAGAAAAGCAATTTCCAGTCATGCAGGATGTTTTTCACTTCTTCCGCTGGTTTTTTCTGCTCACTCTTACAAACTTCCTATTGGACTTATCACCACCACCACCAGTACCCAGTGAGAAGCTCCCTCCGGCATTGAACTCTAGACTACCAGAAGCCTGAAATGGAGACTGGTTCTGTGGTGCTGCCGGGTTTGGTTGGCTTCCAAATTGGAAAGGATTCCCACCCGATGGAGCTGTAGAACCAAATTGATTCCCTCCAGATGGAGTTGTAGAACCAAAAACAAAGCCAGATGATGGAGGTATAACTGATTGTTGATCAAATACAGGAGCTGTAGACGTGGTTGCCTGAACTGTGTCCTCAGCCATGCTGTCCTCCATGTTCATTTGATCATTATTACTAGGAGATGAACCAAACGTGAAGGAAGAATTTGGGGTAGGAAACACAGAATGTGATGGAGTAGCTGTAGCAGGCGAGCCAAATTTGAAAACCGAGCCAGATGCTGCACCGGTAGATAACCCAAACCCCATAGATGTGTTACTAGTAGCAGCATTAGAAGCTGAGGTTGCCCCAAAGGCAAACCCAGTAGAGGAAGATGCAGAACCAAAGGCTGCTGAACCAAATATAGAAGATTTAGGCATTTGAAGGCTAGAACCAAATATCCCAGATGTAGAGCTAGTGGTGGAGCTAACAGAGTTAGCCTCCGAAGTAGAAGAAGTCAGTCCAAAAGTAGCACCAGAACCGAAAAGTTTATCTGTGGAAGCTGAAGAACTAAACAATGAACTTCCAGAAGAAAAGGTTGCATTTGCAGTCAACCCAAACAAAGGAGTTGATGCAGATGAACCAAAGGCAGTACCAGCTGAAGCTGCTGGAGCACTAGCCGCACTAAAAGGATTAAAACCTTGAGATTGATTAGACATGGCTGAAGTACTTGCTCCAGCATTGAAACTAAAAACACTACTACCTGTACTTGCAATAGCTGGGGATGTACCACCTAAGGTGCTGCCAGCAATGCTTGCAGATGAACCATCAAAAATGCTACTTTCTGTACTCTTTATAGCAGAGGCTGTACCACTAAAAAGGCTGTGCCCAGTGCTGCTAATTGCAGAGGATGCATTGCTAAAAGGAGCACTCATTAGATTGCCAAAGCTTGTTTCCTTTGTTTTGGCTTCTATTGGTTCTGTAACTGTAGTTGCTGATGTTGAGGATGCTGAAGAAGATTGAACCACTGCAGGAGCAAATTTAAAAACAGGTCCAGACACAAAGGAAGGCACTGATGAAGCTGATGCGGTGGGCTTGCCAATGTCATTGGTGTTTGTAGCCAAAGTAGTGCTAGCCATGGCATTGCTACTGCTTTGCATGACAGCATTGGCAGAGCTTCCAGATGAATTTTGGCCGGCAATATTCTGGGAAAATAGAGCAGTACCAGAGGAAGAAACTGAGGGGATAGCAGCAACATAACCATTTGTACTTGATGAATTAGTAGGCATTCCACCAAATGAGAATATGCTTGTGGTCAATGGTGAAGTTGATACGGCAGAAGAAACTGTTTCAGGCAAGCTGGCAGAGGCACCAAACTTTAAATTGTTGTTATCAGCTTTATCTGATTCTGGTTCTTTTGTCAGAGGCTTTGTTGAATCACCAAGCAAGCTGCATATTGACAAGGGAGGAAATCCTATAAGACTTCATACCAACGATACAGTGATCTACTGTGAAATAACAATGTAGAAAAGAATTAAGGATGTCCACGGACCTGTTTGCATTATCTGATTTAATTTCTGAAGAAATACCAAATTTTATTCCCATAGACCCAGTCACAACAGGTGCAGTTGAAGAAAACGTTGACATTGGCACTGCACCACCAGTTTTAGAATTCAAATCAGATGTCGGAGGAAAACCATTTGGTTCCTTAGGGAAAGCAGCTTTTTCCCCAAAGCCAAATTTTGGAGCAGCAGCATCTGGATTCTTTGTTGTTAAAGACTTATCAGATGTTATGGCTAGTTGGTTGTCTACCATAGCCTGCTGACCTGTTGCAGTAGGCAAAGGCGCAGCTGCAGTTGTCGATGCAGTGGTCTTCTCAGCAACAATAAAACCATCAGAAGCTTCAGGAGCTTTCTGGTTCAATAAGGAACTAGATTGTATTTTTCCTTGAGAAAAAGTTGCTGGTTTTTCCAATTTAAAGGCCTCAGTGGAGCTGTTCTTACTTTCAGGCAGAGGATCATCCACCTTGTCTCTATCTTTAGCCAACACAGTGGATGGAATCCTATCAGAATGGTCATCATCATCAAGCTCTAGATAATCCTACAAAAGAGCAAAATAGCACTTATATGACATTGCAAGAAACAAAAAAAGGAAAGCGTTAAAAAAATTAAAAAAATAACACAACCTCTTCCACATTGACTTCATATTACCATACAGTACATTTTCTAAATAACCACTTCCTCAAGTAAACATTAAATGGGTCAAATAATTTCTTCGCATGCAGAAAAATAAAAGTTTTAGACATCACGTGCAAAATATTCATTAAGAAAAATTATAAAATGGAACTAAAAGGTTACTTGTGATGAAACAAGTGGAGAAGAGATGGAAGATAGCAAATGAGGTAAAAAAAAAGGACATATTGGCATTATTGTTGCAGCAGCTGCAACAACAAGCACTATATTGAATATGGTGATTAGAAAAAAGCAACTTAAAATATTTTCAAAGGCATATTTCAGATAGATGGACCATAAAAGGCAGTTTAATGTAATAACATCTATTAGGTAATTTCAGCCTTGATGCCAACAGACGTCCTGACAATTCATGAACAACTAGGTGCACCAATTGACGATGAGAAAAAAAATACATACCTCATGTGCACTCATCTGGAATGCCCATTTCTTCTGCGGAGGCAGCTGGGCAAGGGAATTCAACTCGGGAGAAGAAACTGTTTTGACATCAGACACATTAATCTTCACTAAACTTGTGGAATCTACACCATTTAATGCAGAAGCTGATTTGTCCACAGAAGCATTTGTTGGACCATTTCCCTCAACCTTATCTTCCTTTTGGGAGACCGAAGCTCGCATATTGGAAAATGAGCTACCATGTGAAACATCGAACCTATTATTATCTTGAACGGTCTCCAGAAATTTTAAAGAGTCTACATTCTCCAGGCTTTTAAGAGCTGGCCCACGTAGCATTGACGGTGACAACTTAGCAGGTGATTTATCCCTCGATGAGACTAGCACATCCAGTTGTTGCAATATCTTTGAAGCCATCTCACTGGACTTGGAGGGTACAGACGTATTGCCAGAACCACGTGTGCTATTATCCCCATTTTCTGTTAATCTTTCACTTGCTAATGCTGGCTTCTGTGATGAGGATGGAAGTTGAGCAGCATTAGAACCACGACCAGTCCCATGGACAGGAGTTCCAGATGAAGGCAACAGATTAGATTTCTGACGAATCCTACGAATAGGACCAACAGATCCTATATCATTATCTAAAACTGAACTCCTTCGTTTTAAAGCCTGTGCCAAAAAAGAATTTAAAAAAAAAATCAATATGCTATTTGTAAATACAGTGAAATTGAATTCAGCACTAGTACCCCTTGTTTGGATCCAGAAAATCTGCCATTATCTTGAATGCTTTGAGATGACCAAGATGGTGCACCAAAAATATCAATTTCTGTTCCAGCACCCTAAGAAATGAGAAAAACCTGTGTAAATAGACCAAAGAGAAAACCACTATAGGAAATAGACATAACATCCAACAATATCAACCTGGTGGGTGGAGGACAAGTGCGATCTGGAATATGGTGTTCGTGCCATGCTATATATAGCAGATCGACCTCGAGATCTTGGTGTCACGAACCCATTTTCAGCAGACACAACGCGACCTGAAGACCTTGGCACTACTGACAAGATTGGCGATTTAGAAGGAAATGGATGATCAATCTGTGTAATTGAACCCTCCCCCCCAGGTCGACCATGCAAACTCAGCACTGACGGGGATATTTTTGAAGGCCTGCCACCCATATATGCTTTTGCAAGCTCCGCAGGTGAAGCAACATCATCATCCACAACCTGAAAATATTTGAGCCACTAAATGTGAAACAAGACCATGCTGTAACATTTCCACTGTTATGTATTGGCATGACCGCATGCAGATTCAAATATTCAAAGATGGCTAGAGCAAATATAAATATTTCCGTGAAGCAAAAGAATCCATAAGATCATATGCAATGACACATATCAGAATGAATATAACGCAAAATATTCTTACACTTGAACTGGCAAGGGAAGTAGAAATGCGGTAGCCCTCAGGTCCATTCTTAATTGGAGTTACTGGCAATTCCTCCTTCCTGTCTTGGGCTAACTCTGGTTTTGATGGGATCACTTCAGATTTTCTCTCTTGACTGCCAACAGGTTGATCAATAATTCTTGATTGCAATAGAGCTGTTAACCGATCAATTTCTGACCTGCAAAGTAATCAAAAAGATAATTATATATTTTCCATCAATATGAGAAAACATTAAACAATGTCATAAGAATTAACCAAAAAAAAGCTACATGTCTATTCCTAATGATATTATCATTGCAATCTCTGTTCCATCACATGATTGATATAAATATAAATAAATAATAAAAATATGATATTCAGACAATTAAATCAGTTTGCACATGTAACCCTGAGCCCAGTATTCAACATCTTGCTTGAATTTTCTTTTAGTTAAACCACTAACAGTCCGAAACGAATTGCCATTTTCTGGGGGAAGGAAAACAGTGCATGTACATAAATCATATATACAAATTTTAAACCAAGTGGTAACTTGAAAAGCAGTTTCAGGCAATAGCAATTACAAAGACACCCATCCCCAAGCCTAGGTTCCTCATGGAGCTGCCTAGCCTAACCTAATCAATAGAGAATGCAGGCTTGCACAGGAGGCTTTGTTGCTAGATGCTACCCAATCAAAAGCAGACAAAGCCTTCTACTTCCAAGAAAGTTTACAAAAATTAGCCACAGCCGGTCAATAAACACTGCTATCATGACAAGTTTAGGCCAAATTGAGCAAGAAGATCAAAAGAAATTCACAGAGCTAATTTTAAAATAATTCTATATATCATGCAGTGACTATGATACGGCAATTTTTGCATGCACATCAGAGTTTCACGGACGCAATTGAAAAATACAGTAAGTTATTACCAAAAAACAAATGTAATGATTTTGATGGTCCAGGATTGCAATTTGTTGCTATAAAAAAGTAATATTAGTTTGAAACTATTGGTTAAGGTCTACAATAACTTGCCTGGTATATGTCTTCTGCTTCAATATTAGCTCTAGTTCAGTGAGCCCACCTTCATTAGAACTACTAGCTGGATACTTGATCTCATTCATTGCTGATTCTCGTGTTCCATGAGGATCCTTTAGAAAAAAATAGTCACAAATAACACATGTTAAAAATTTTAACCCAGAATAACAGTTAATGGAAAAGCTATAAGATAACAATTGCCAGTATATGAAAATACTAGAAGTGTCTCTGCAAAACTGACTAATAGAATTTAGAAAAAAAAAATGATTCCATCACTTAATATGGAGATTACTATCAACTGTAACCCCAAAAGCATCCAATTCCATAAATAACTTAGAGCAAGAATGAAAGTAATAGTTAATCATATTGGTTTTGGAAGATATGCTCTTCAAGCACTTGAAACCGCTTCACATCAAGCATGGGAGATGGAAGCTACCTTTCAATAAAAAATCTTAACATCCATTTCCATTGATAGTTTTCGAATTGACATTACTACACCTATTCCAAGCGGTTGAATGGGCTGATTGTCCCAGCATGCTGAAGCTGGAACAGAAATAATTAACCATAACTTGGATTTTAAAAAGGAAAGAAGGCATAAATGACAAAGACCTCCAAGTTCTTCCATTCTAATTAGGAATATGTCCTTTATGGAAGGCACAAAAGCAGACCAGAGTGCAATAACTTTTAACTGCTCATTCCTAAAATTAAAAGAAACTAAAAATCAAACTTCTCAGTATTTGATCCTGACAACTAGGCATGTAGTAGTTGAGAATCAGCAAGTAAGATAGATAAATGACCTCTTTCTTGCATAATTTATTTTTAACCAGGACTAAGAAGCTTAGTTAATAAAGGTGAAAGGCACACAAAAGTGTATGCAATGTCACTAAAAATTAAGAACCACACAATGAAAAGTGTATATTATGTCACTAAGAAGGATTCCCGTTAAAGGTGAGGAGCAAAACAATAAAAATAAGAGCAAATTTCATAATATAAGGAATTTAGTGTCACTAGCAATATTCAGAAATAACTAAGCATAAACTTGTACAAATATTTTTTATATATCCAATTGAACAAAAATGAAGATACCACGAAGCTTAAAACGGTCATCTTATTACTACATTCCTACTTAATAACCATAATTTTTAAAGCAACCATAAGATAACTAATCATTAAGCTTAAAAAGATCTCATCTATCATCATTGCCGTCACATTTAAATGGAGATCTTATGATATCCTCTTGCTTGCATTTTCTTTATTCTCTCCTTGGCATCAAAATATTTCTCATCTCTAAGTTCCAAATGGTCGAGATGCTTTTTTTCCTATTCCATAGACACTTACTACCAAAGTAAGCAAGAAGTTCTTTTAATTGATGAACTACTATGAATGACCCTTTCTTTGATTTCACAAACTTTGGCAACCAAGTCCCATGCCAGATGAATCCTCTCCAAACATAGTTCATTTTCTGTATACATAGTTTTCCATGTGCACTCAGTCCATCCATTGTTCACTAATGTGTTATCCACATCTCCTAGATCAATATAAATGCTTGATAGTCAAACATAAGACAATTGCCATTCGAGAAATACGAAAAGATGAAGAAAGAAATAAAAGACAAATAGCAGAGAAAAGTTGTTATGCCCTAGTAAGCACAAGACATATAAAGAGGGGAAAAAAACTTTGGCTAAATTCTTTTGATTTGATATGGTATAAATAAAACAAGGTAAGCTCTTTTCTTGTTTCACATGAAGTCTATAGGTTGCTGGGGAAAAAAAAATTAATAGCAGTAAGAAGAAAGGCAGGGCAAAATATATGCCACAAATCAACAACTGGTTTTCCCGATGTATACACCATGGTGTAGAAAAGTAGTTCCCCACTGCAGGCTATGGCTCCATCAACCCCAAGTCTGCTTACAGTATTACTCTTACAATGTAATAAATCATACACTAGAAAGGACCTAGAAACTCAATCAATTGGATGTTAATTTCTCATCAGCCCAATAAATATTTGAAAATGCTAGATTGTTTTTTATCATGAGAAAGCTAGATTGAGCCAAACAGAGGTACAAATTTGATTATACTTACTTTTGGAACAGCTTGTTCCTTGTCATTAGGTGCTCGCCCCTCTGCCTCTATACAAAAAGAAGAGGGAAAAAAATTTAAAAAAAATAAAAAATAAAGTGAAGAGAAGAGTTCAAGCATAATCCAGTTTGGGAAAAATTTCTTCGCAAAGAACGCATTAAAAGCATCTAAGCAACAGAAGCACAAGAGGCTACTTCAAGCAACTGATTAATAAAGAAAGAAATAATATTCTCTAAAATTGGTGATCTTTAAAATAAACTAAAAATCCAGGGACGAAGCACAACAAGCAGCCATACTAATTACTAAGAAGAAAAAATCAAAACAAAAAAAAAATGCAACTCACAGTCGGAAAAATAAGACCCATTATCCCCATAACAACAGCAAAACCAGAAAACCGAATGTAAATAAACAAATAGAGCCCCTATACGAAATTGTGCCATTAAGGTTCATTTCTTCAAAAAGAAAACTTTAAAAAGCCTCAACTCTCAAATTTACTGATTCAAAAGCTCAGTCATCATGAAACCACCAACTATAATAATAAAACCTATCTCCCAACAGAACCAGAATCCTAAAAAATCAAATTCAGGAAGAGAACATACCCACAGAAACAAAACGAGTGAACAACATTTCGGATATTAAGATATTGAAAACTGAAAAAAGTGCTATATAAAACAGTTAACAAGTAAACCTATCTCCGGTGGCTGAGGCGGCAGCGGGGTAGGTAGCCGTTTCCGGAAAACTGAAGCAAAAAGCTTATGAGCGCTGGAAGCAATGAGCCTCTGTGCGGGATCCACCAGCTTCGATAACCAGCCATTGGGATTGTTGTTGTTACTAGCAAAACTAGGGTTTCGAATAGCGGTCGGCGGGCGATCGTACGGCGTCGTCTGGACCCTTCGAAACGGCCGCTTCCGAAACTTGCCAAAGCCCCCACCGTCTGCGTACGACTTGTCATTCCGCTCCCGAGACGCAGACATGAAAACGAGAATTAGGGTGACAGAGCGAAGCTCTTTAGTTAAGAGAGAGAGAGAGAGAGAGGGGGGGAAAGGGACCAGTAAATAGGGTTTTTCCTTGTTTATTATTTGAACAGAGAGAGAGAGAAATAAAATGGGGGCAGAATTAAAAATAAAAAAATAGGGAAATAATAAGAGAGAGAAAGAGAATGGTATACGTATTTTTGTACGCCCAGAGCGGTAGTTTAGGTGTTAGTGTTATTTCAAATAACAATACTAAACTTACAGGCCTGGGTTGTAATAAAGTTGACAGCCGAATTCTAGCCGGGTGATCTTATTGTCATCTTGGCTCTAATCAGTGGAGACTGAATGAATTTTTTATGGGGTTAATATATAAATTCCACTTATTAACGGATTGCATATTCAATTACCTCCTAAATTTGTTAAAAATATCAAATTAGCCCTCTATAAAGCATATATCAGTTCATAAAAAATACATAAAAAGTATACGTCAACAATAACAGGGAAATAACTTGATATTTTTAACAAATTTTAGTAGGTAATTTAATATTTTCAATAGTATAGAATATATTTCTTACATTTTAAAAAAATTAGAGTAGCTAATATGATATTTTTAATAAATTTAGAGGATAATCTAACATACAATTAATTAAGAGAGATAAATGATAGCTTAGAGAGAAATTTATGTATTATCCCATTTTTATAACTAAAAATAACTTGGTCTTCAATTTTTTTTTAAATTTTCTACTTGTCACAAAATTTATTTCTGTTCTAAATTAGAACAAATTTTCAATTTATTGTCATTTTACTCGTTTAATCGCCCAAATATATATTTTTTTCTTCAAATTTTTAGCTACCATAACATATCAAGTTAGTCCAAATTTTGATTTTTAAACATATTTATTGTTGGCAAAATTTTAAAAGGTAAATTGAATTTTCGTTAATTTTATTACATAGATATGCATATAAAAATTAAGAATCAAATGATTTTGATTGAGATTTTTGGTTTTGATAATTCATAATGTATTTTTGTCAATTGTTTCAACAATTTGGTCCCAACTTTAATTTTTGAATAAATTAGATATAGCAACAAGGTTAAGGGTCAAATTGAATTTTTTTTTTAATATCAGTTTAGCATTTGAATTTATTTAGAAAGAAATAAAATTCTCAACCTCTTTGGCACAATTTGATTGTGTAAAATAGAATTGAAATAAAAATTGAAAATCGAATCGAGTTGGAACTATTTGTTTTAAATATAAAATTCGATTCCTTCGATTTTCAGAAATATAAAATTGAAAGAACATAATTGACTGAATTTTTTAAAATAATATCATTTAAAATTTATGTAATGCAAATATTTTTATATTTATATTTTAACATATATAAAAATTCAGTCTGGTTTTTAAAATTGTAATTTTTGTTTTCGGCTTAAGGTTTGAATCGAACAGCCTGAACAAACATCAAAGCGAAGCGCGATGCTTGGATTTGATTGTGATGGACCGACATGTTGCTTTATCTTATGATTATGGTTGTCTAACTAGTGTACCTAGCAGAACGTAGGTGTGTGAGAGGCATGGAGTGGGATATGAAAATGATGCCTGTCAATGACATGCTCTCTTTATTTTCTCCGAAAGGCATTAGAACATCTTCATTAGATAAAAAGTTGATAACTCCATGTTGTTTCACTAACTATCTGACATGGATGATGGATTGTTCTTGCTTCAAATAATTGTCCCATGTCTTCAACCTTAATTTTGAGTGACTTATTTTTTTTAGAGGAATAATGTATTTAACAAAATTATTTGAAAAATTGGTATGTTTTTTAAAATATTTAAAAAAATAAAAAATATGTACAACTGCTCCAATTTTTTTTAAAAAAATTTTACTGAAAATAAAAAATAAAAATCATATTTATTTTTTAAAATAAAAAAGAGATTATAAAACTAATAATTTTTTTTTAAATTTTCTGAATAATATATATATATATATATAAATGTACACACATATATTTGAACATACACATACATATACATGTATGTGTATGTATATGTAGTACATATATACATACATATAGATATGTATATATATGTATGTACATATATACACATATACATATACATACATATGTAACGCGCATATATATATATATATATATATACACACGTGTACATAAATATACATGCACGTTGAAAATCATATAAGAATAGCTATTTTTATAAAGTGAAATTCGCATGCGTTTTTTTGTCATTATTTTTTTATGTGTGAATAAAATATTCAATTTTAATATTTTATGTAGTTAGATTTTTTTTACAATGATAAAATTAAACTTGTGTATGTATATATAATTGTTGTTGCTGTTTGTTATATTTTATTTTACTATTTTATTTAGTAAAATATTTTACGCATACAATACAATATAATAATTTTAAGATTTTATTTAGTTAGATTTTTTAAATGTTTGTTACCGCGTTTAAATAAGATCTTTATGTAGTTAGATTTTTATATAGTTAGACTTTTATTTTAATGCATATACATTTATTTATTTGTTATATTTTATTATAATATTTTATGTAGTAAAATATTTTAAGCATAGAATATAATTATTTTTATAATTTACGTTGTTTGATTATTTATTAGTTTGTTACCATGTTTAAATTAGGTTTTCATTTAGTAATAATTTTATGTAGTTAGAATTTTAATTTAAAAAAATATTTTTTATTTTATGTTTTTTATATTTTATTTTGATATTTTATGTAGTGAAATATTTTGCACATGGAATATAATTATTTTAATATTTAATGCAATTAGATTATTTGTTAGTTTGTTAGCATTTTTTAATTAAGTTTTTATTTTATTAGATTTTTATTTAGTTAGATATTATTAATTTATTGTTTGTTATTATATTTAAATGTAGGTTAAAGAAACAATGTGATGATTTTTTGTACTAGTTATTTAATTACATATTTATTTACATCTATTGTTATTTATTTACATTTGCGTAATGGTTTTTTTTATATGTGTCAAGTATTACATAATATATTATTTGATCATAAAGCTAGTGTGAAGGTTCACTACGTAGACATAGATCAAAAAATTATACCATATTTGAAATTGGTTGGGTTTTATGGAATGTCTCATATTGGAGTAATGCATGTCGATGTGAATTTGATGACTGCTTTTATAGAGAAATAGAGGCCGAAGACACACACTTTTCACCTCCTAGTTGGTGAAACATCATCACATTGCAAGATATTGAGATATTGACCGATTTACCTATTGATGCTATTGAATATCAAATACAATGTTACATCCATGCAGGGCTATTACGTTGTATTGATTATTTAAGTTACCCTAATTTCTCTCTCCATATTCCAAAGTTATAATTCCAATAAAAATGATTCCATCACACTTAGAATATTTAAATTAGCCTATATAAAAATTTTCATCTCAATCGGAGTTCGTTTTCGGTCCAATTTACCAAGATTGGTCCGATTAGCCAATTTTCGATGTTACTGTAAAATTAATTTTTTCTACCAAGTGATTCTACATCTCATAAGGAACGCAACTGAAAATTTTGATAATTTTTGAAGCTCATTTGCTATTTTTAAAGTTCCGATCAAACCTAAAGTCAACCTAATTCAATTTAACCCTAATCGTGATTTTTTTCGTATTTTTGACTTTTTGAGACCTATTTAATCTCAATTTGACTCCAAATTGCATCTCTGGCCTCGTTGTGACTAGTATTTTCCAATAGTTAAATAAAATATTTTTCTATTTTCGAATGTATTTTATGTCCTTGGTGTACTATTCACTATCGGGAAATAATAGGCACCACTACCGGGATTGACAGGCCATTACAAGGGGCTTATTATTGTCTCTATATTTTTGGTTAATTAAAGTAGTTGAGAGTTTATTTTTTTTATTAGGGGGGCTATTGTAGGTTGTGAAAATAGCATGAAATTAATGAAATTTTGTGTGCAAGAATTATTTATTTACTCTAGTTAAGCATTGGTATTTGCCTTTGGGTTAGAGATTTAAATGAGATTAATGATGTTTTTGGTTTAGAGGCTGTTGTAGATTATAAATTGTGGATGAAATTAAGGGTGTTTTGTTTAGGAGCTGCTGTAAGTATAAAAAAAAGGTATGAAATTAATGGCATGAAATTTATGGTATTATGTGCAGGATTTAATTATTTATTTTATTTAAGTGTTGGGGGTTAAGGAATTTATATTGAAGGTTGCTGTAATTAAGGAATTTATATGAAATTATGGGTTATGTAGATAAGCAAAGTGAAGCAAGTGTGAAAGGAAAGGAAAAAGAAGCAAGATGACGAATGAAAACTTGCCTTGATTTTGGAAAAATTGAAGAATTAGTGACAAATAGGTATGTGTTTAAGCAAATCCATTTTTCTAATTTTTATATATATTATGTTATTTAAAATCTTAAAGTGAGAGCTGATTTTTGATGGTAATGGTAGTAAGGGTGTCATAATTATTTAATTGCATGATACGTAATATGTTTAGGCCAAATAGAAAGTCTATATGTGTTTAGTTTTAGAAATTAAGAATTAATAAGGTACTTTATAAATAAAATATGTTAAGTATAGTCTAAATTAATTAATGTGAACACCATAAAGGTTTAAGTGAGCTATTATGACAATATAAAATCATTGCAATTTATAGTTTACAAAATATACCTCAAATTTTGGTTTAATATATGTCTATGGAGAAACCAAAATTGAACCCAATTAGTGTTAGGTGATTGAATTATATGAATAAGCCAGTTATATAAATAAGTAGGTAATTATAAGCTAGAGCACATGTGTATGCAACTATATATGAGATTTATATGGTTAAATGTTGAGGCCTATATTAGTGAATGAGGCATAATTAATTGATGAGCTTAGAACGCTTCATGACAAATTGTGACTCTATAAGACAATCTAATGGATAACCTTAAAGATATGTAACGCAGAGTTCGAGAAAGAGTTCAATTAAATAAAAGAGGTAAGTGCTAAATAGAAATAATATTGTAAGTTAAATTACTTAATTGCCATAAGTAAAAGCTAGACAAAAATTGGAGTAATAACATTGGCATGCCAATAAGGGGAAAATGTAGCAGTACTGCTTCTTGATGTGGTTACCGGACACATGGCTCTAAGAGCTCATCCGACGGATATAATTGATTGAGTTAGTGGGCTGCATGGTTCCAAAAACTCAGTCCACATGTGTGTGTGTGTGTATTTTTAAATGTGTGAGTAATTAAATATTAATTTTGGTGAAAATGATGTCGACGAACTGTATGGTTCCGAGAACTCGATTTTTCATTTGACTCCCATTTATCCAACTCATCTTACAATTTCACCAGATTTTACTTAGGGCAATGTAATCTAAAAATATTAATTTTGTTTTTACTATGGCTATGTCATACTTGAACTAAAAACCAGGTTTTATTATTTCTCTTCGAAAATAATGTTGGTTGATAAGTTAATGGAACTTGTGATGATATAAATTTCATTGTTTATGTGGACTTGTTATTTAGTTTATATAGATTGGCTGTTAACACTAGAAATGGACCTAGTTGTCGATGCATATAAATCCTTGTTTTGCTTATGTATATGCTTAGTTAAATAAATTTGATTTTATTAGAAAAATAGAATTGCTTGAACGCCACTAAGCTATGTGCTTAGTGCGTGGTTTTGTTTTCGCACGTAGGACAGGAGAAGGTTCTGGAGGAAGACAATAGTGGACTGTCACCAAAAGAGCTCGAACCACCATAATGAAGTGGAAGAATTATAAGGTGGAAGCACCATAACTCTTTCATTACTTTTTGTTATTTTGTTAACATGTACACCATACTTGGAAAGGTTAAAGTTATATGTAAATATTATGGATTAATTTATTGTAAATTATAAAGTGATAAGAATCACTTATGCCTTGCTTGCATGCCTTTGGATTTTGTGCTTTACAAATATAGGAAGAAGGGCAAAAAAAATTGATGTGTTAAGGTTTGAATTAGAGATGGATGGTAGGGTAAATATAGTTAGAAGTGTTTTGAAATTTCCTTTCAGGGGGGTTTTGACGAAAAATAGGAGAAACTTTGCCGAAATTTTTAATATGTGAATAGTGCCCCTAGTAAAATTTCTCTACATGTGCAAAAGAAAAATTAACCCCGAATGTGACATCGGTATCCGAGTCTTCTACTGACTGGGTATTGGATGTTACATTTAGTGGTGTTAGAGCCAGGTTCAGGCGATTTTGGACTAGTAACCAAGTTAAATAAATGGAAAAAAATGTGTACATGTCAAAGGGAAGTTAGAGGTGATTATGCTGTAATTCTAACGCCTATCCATCATTATTATTTGATGTAGTTAACAGATTGAGGCAGGCTCAGAAGGAAGGACTGAGGAAGTAGAAAGTCATACTTCAGCAAGTGATGCAGACTTGAGTGTGGGAGAGCAGTCAGCTCAGCCAGCACCACCACCTGCTATGCAATAAATGCCAAATTCGACAAATTTTTTCTCAAGAATGATGGCACTCATGAGATAGCAAATAGTAACTGCACCTCCTGCACAGCCTCAGCCACCTCTACCACCACATAGACTCATACTGAAAAAAGTAAGGAAATTGGGGGCAGAGGACTTCAAAGAAGAGTCATCAGTTACTACTCTGAATGCTGAGTTTTGGTTGATCAGGATCAAAAGGGTTTTTAAGCTCTTGCATCTCATACCAGAAGAGAGGTTAGAATGTGTAGATGGGTTACTGTAAAGACCAACATATCAGTGGTGGGAATCCATGAAAATATTTGCTATGCCACAAAATCTTGATTAAAAGTACTTCAAGTCTTAGTTCATGGATAATTATGTGGGGGATGCCTACAGAGATGAGATGAGAGACGCCTTTTTACATTTGAAATAGGGACCGAGGTTAGTGGCATAGTATGAAAAAGAATTTGATAGGTTGAGTGTTTATGCCAAGAAATTCATCCCCACCATGGAAGACAGGTGTCAGAGATTCGAGGCCGGTCTTCATTTTGAGATTAAGAAACTCCTTACAATATCACTAATTAGAGAGTATGAAGATTTGGTAAAGGCATCTTTGAGGATTGAGAAGGCAGATATGGAAGAACAAAAATGGAAGAATAAAGGTCAACACAAAGACAAGTTGGGTCTTTATCATCAGCAAATAAGAAGCAGAAAGTGACAGGATCTCAAACATAGACATCATCCCACCAGTCAGGATAGGGCCAGAGGTTGTCCTTTAGGTCGAGATAGTCGGCCTCATCTATGGCCAATACTACAGGTGGATCTGGTCGATGAGAGTTCCCTTCATACGAGCATTGTGGGAAAAAACATAGAGGTCAATACTGGAGAAAGATAGGAGCTTATTTGCGATGTGGCTCCATGGAACACTTTCAGAGAGACTGCCCGATCAATCAGAATTTAGCACCCAGTCAACTCGAGAGGGCAGCTTCAGGAGCTCCCAGGGGTAGAGGTAGAGGTAGAGGATCTGGTTCTGGTATAGGTGGATAGAGGGTCCCACCGAATACAGCTGAGAAACTTGACAACCGCAACTCAGTAAGTGCATATGCCATGTGGACCCGAGATGATAAAAATGCGCCAGATGTGATTGCGAGTACTTTTACTATCTTTGACATGCCTGTAAATGCATTGATAGATTCGAGATCTACCCATTCATATATATGTACTTCATTACCTGATGATAAATGTTTGCATGTTTACACACTTAATCATGAAGTTGTGGTTACAAATCCTCTAGATCATAGCATGGTAGTGAGTAAATTTTTCAAAAACTGTCCAATAGGGATACAAGGTCATGAATTTCTTGGTGATTTAATTTAGTTACCTTTTTGTGAATTTGATGTAATCCTTGGAATGAATTGGTTGTTTAGGCATCATGTCATGGTCGATTGTCATCTAAAAAGGATTACCCTTAGAATGCATGATGATGATGAGATTACAGTCACTGGTGAGAGGTTAAATTTTTTTTCGAATATTATATCAGTCACAACAGCAAAAAGGCTTGTTAGAAAGGGGTGTATAGCCTACTTAGCTTGTGTACTTGAAGCTAAAAGGGACAAATCCGAAATCTCAAATATACCGACTGTATGTGAGTTCCAGGATATTTTTCCTGATGAGTTACCAGGTCTATCACTAGAAAAGAAAGTGGAGTTTTCTATTAACCTACTGCCTGGTACTGCACCCATATCCACTGCACCATACCGAATGGCGCCTACGGAGCTTAAGGAATTAAAGATCCAATTACAAGAACTTCTTAAGAAGGGTTTCATATGCCCCAATGTATCTCCTTGGGGTGCACCGATGTTGTTTGTTAAGAAGAAGGATGGATCCCTCTGGCTTTACATAGATTACAGACAGTTGAATAAGGTCACTATGAAAAATAGATACCCATTGCCCAGATTAATAACTTATTTGACCAACTAAATGTTGTTGGAGTTTTCTCTAAAATTGATTTGAAGTCAGGATACTACCAGTTGAAGGTGAAGGAAGTAAATGTTCCTAAGATAGCTTTTAGGACCAGATATAGGCACTATGAATTTTTAGTAATGCCTTTTGGGCTTACAAATGCCCCGACAGCATTTATGGATCTCATGAATCGCATTTTTCATCCTTACTTGGATCAATTTGTTGTTGTCTTCATTGATGATATTTTGATCTATTCTAAGAATCGGGAAGAACATGATGAGCATTTAAGAACTGTCTTGCAGACCTTAAGTGAAAAGCAGTTTTATGCCAAATTTAGTAAGTACGAGTTATGGCTTGATGAAGTTTCCTTTCTTGGCCATGTTATATCAGTTGATGGAATTAGAGTTGACCCTAAAAAGGTAGAAGCAATCCTGAAATGGAAGCCACCCAAGAATGTCACGAAAATCAGAAGTTTCTTAGGTCTGGCTGGGTATTATAGGAGGTTTGTCAAAGGGTTTTCTAGTATTGCGATGCCTATGACAAAATTACTTCAAAAGAACATGAAGTTTGTGTGGAGTGATAAATGTCAAGAAAGTTTTGAGAAATTAAAGGCTATGTTAACTGAAGCGTTTGTTCTTACATAACCTGTATTCGATCGATACTTTATGATTTATAGTGATGCTTTACATAATGGACTAGGTTGTGTACTCATGCAAGAGGGTAAGGTAATTGCTTATGCTTTCAGACAACTTAAGCCTCATGAGAAGAACTAACCGACCTATGATCTAGAGCTAGCAGCCATAGTCTTTGCTTTGAAGATATGAAGGCATTATTTATATGGAAAAAAAATTTACATCTACATTGATCACAAAAGCCTTAAATATTTACCTACCTAGAAAGAGTTAAATTTAAGGCAAAGAAGATGGATATAGTTGATAAAAGATTATGACTGTATCATCGACTACAGCCCAGGCAAGGTAAATGTGGTGGCCAATGCCCTTAGTAGGAAATCATTATCAGGTACATCCCAATTAATCGAATTAATTTCCAACTGTATAATATAGTAAGATTGTGTATATGAATAATGATTTAATTATTGTCCCTCAACTTTAAGGGCTATGAACATCAGATTATCTGTAGCTAACAATGGTGCTTTAGTAGCAGAATTGAGACTCAAATCCGACTTGGTGCAGTGAGTTAAAGAAGCACAGACACAAGATAAAGAACTAACTTCGCTAATTACACAAGTCCAAGAGGGGAAGGACAGTAAATATGTAATCAAAGATGATGGTCGATTATACTTCAAAGACAAAATCTGTGTCCCCAATGTCAATGAACTGAAGAAAAATATCATGAAGGAAGCTCATAATACTTTATATATTATGCACCTGAAATGTACGAAAATGTACCAAGACCTGAGGACACATTACTGGTGGCCAGGCATGAAAAGAGATATTGTAGAGTATGTTTCTAAACGTCTAACATGTCAACAATTCAGAGCAGAACATCAGGTTCCCTCGGGCCAACTTCAACCTATAGCAATACCAGAGTGAAAATGGGATCAAATTATGATGGATTTTGTAGTTGGCTTACCTCAGACTAGGAAGCGATATAATGCTATATGGGTGATCGTAGACAAATTGACTAAATTAACTCACTTTTTGCCTGTCAGAATCGACTATCAGCTCACAAAGTTAGAAGAATTATATGTCAATGAAATATTAAGATTACACGGCATACCATCGTCCTGTTAGTGGTTGTGCCCTAGGCCAAACATTAGGGCCTTTATGTAATGTTAAATTTCATTTTATAAAATTGGGTTTTCTTTATGTTATTGTATTGTAGGCATGTTACATTATAATAATATTTGTAAATAACAATTTAATGTTATTTTGACTATCCCTAGTTATTTATTGTTAAATGATTGATGATAAATAAAGACTAGTATAAGTTTAATTGATGATCATGGGATGATTATATATGATGATATGAATTAATCTTATAAGTACTTGTTAGGGAACAAAGTACTGGATAGACCCGCAATGAGACACTACATGGGTCAATGTCATTAGTGATCTCACAATAGTTATGTTATTAATCCTTAGACCTGAGATTATCATAGTATCCTACATGACGAACATTATGTTTTGACACAATCAAACATTATCTTTAATCGGATAATTATAAAGATTATGATTGGACATAATGAGAATCATGTAGAGGATAGTGAATAATCAAGAAGGAATTTGTCCCTCTCTTATGAGAGAGATATCTGTCGGGCCCCCTCGATAAGTAGGACTGAGAAATGCATGGCCGTGCTCAAATGAATTGATGGAGAGATCAATATCATTTGATATTATCAGTCTACTTAGTGATCGGGAAATTATATGTTTGGACTATATAAGTTTGACATGGACCATGACTTATGTTCAAACAAGATATCGTGTGACAAAGGAATTATAACATGTTCTATTAGGTTAAAATCGAATTATCGATATTCATATTATTTGGGTAGTCATAATGTCTTGCTAGAGGCCACTTATGACTTGTGGGCCCGTGATGGGATTGAGACCCACTGCCAATATAATATGAACCTATTGGGTCGCACACATAGAATGTAATGAATAGACTAAGGGTTAATTCGGGCATTTCGAATTTTATTTTGTGAAAAATTAAAATTCGAATTTTATTTTTTAAGATAAGAAATAAGGCATTTCTTATTTTAAAATAGAATGATGATGATAATAATAATATTTAAGATAAATATTATTATTATTATTATAATTATCGTTTTAGGTAAGAAATAAGATTTTTCTTATTTTAAAACGAGCCCTACGTTTTCTCTCTCTTAATTAGGGTTTAGGTTAGTTGTATATATATATATATGGTATGTATATATAAAACCCGAATTAAGCAAAAAGGACTTAGCCGCCACTTAAGAGAAAAGCAAAAGAAAATCGTTTTCTTGTGTGATTCTAGAGAAAGAATAAAAAAAAAAAACCTAGCCGCCAGGAAGGGAGCTAGCACCTTGCCCGGGCGATTCTGTTCGTTGCTTTCGCTTGTGGATACTGGTAGAGGGTGTCATTTCGCGTGAGATCGCACCTACAATTCGATTTATCTGCGCTACAAGAGGTTGGTAATCGTTACACTTCTCCTTTTATTGAATCAATTGGATCGCTTGGATCCGTGGTGGGTTTCCATTGTTCCGCTGCGATATTTTATTTACTATTTCGAAACCTAACACGTCCATCATATCCGACTGAGATCCAAAATTTACCTCCGCTTTTTGGAAAAAATTACAAGAGGCATTGGGCGCTACATGCAGGTATAGTACAGCCTTTCATCCTCAGACTGACGGATAATCTGAGAGAGTAATCCAGGTGTTAGAAGATATACTTAGAAGCTGTGTTATTGACTTTGAGGGAAGCTGGGATAAGTACCTCCCATTGATCGAATTTGCATACAAAAACAACTATCAAGCTAGCATACAGATGGCACCTTATGAAGCCCTTTTACGACATAAAGTGTAGAATGCCTGTATGTTGGACAGAATTTGGGGAAACTAAACTTTTAGGTCTAGATCTGATAAGAGAAATTGAGGACAAAGTAAAGATTATAAATGAGAGGTTAAAGGCTGCTTCTGATTGCCAAAAGTCATATGCAGATTTAAAGAGGAAGGACATCGAATATACAATTGGTGATAAAGTTTTCTTGAAGATTTCTCCATGGAAGAAAGTACTTCAATTTGGTAAGAAGGAAAAATTAGCTCCAAGGTTTATTGGTCTGTTCGAAATTATTGAACATGTAGGACCAGTAGCCTACAAACTAAATCTACCACAAGAGTTAGAAAGAATTCACAATGTCTTTCATGCGGCGATGTTAAGGAAGTATCGATCTGACCCATCACATGTAACCTTAGAAGATGTTGAAATTCAACCAGACTTGACTTACGAAGAAAGACCAGTGCAAATCTTAGCAAGAAAAATTAAGCAATTGAGGAATAAGTCAGTACTGCCAGTGAAGGTACTATGGAGGAACCATAAGGTAGAGGAAGTGACATGGGAACTGAAGGATACCATGAGAAAAAACTATCCAAAGTTATTTAATACAGGTAAATTTCGGGGATGAAATTTATATTAGAGGGTAAGATTTGTAGCATTCCTATTTAAATTACCCGAAATAATAAATAATTAGATCCGATAAAAATAATAAAATAAGTATAGTAAAAAAATAAATTAGATTGATGTTTATATCCTAAATGAGGACTTAATTGCATAAGGAAAGGTTTTGGGGTAAAAATTGGAAATTTAGGAAGTTGAAGGACTAGAACGGGTTTTCTTTTCCCTTTTTCCTTTTCCCTTGGTTACATCGGGTCCCTATGTCCTTCTTTTTCTTTTTTTCCTTTTCTTTCTTCTTTTCCCTTCTTTTCTCTCCCCGCCAATAGCCCTCCTCCCTATTCCAACCGAGCCGCCTACCTCCGCCAACCGCTGCACCATGACGCCACCAGTGGGCCGTCGCCTCCTCCTTCATCTCTCTCTTTTCCATGCTCAACAAAGGGGTCACGATCTCCCCTCTTCATTTTCATTTCTCTCTCTCTCCTTTCCTTAGTCTTTCATGGCGTTAACTCCTCATTTAGCTGCAATTTCCTCCATTGATTAAAGGTAAGTTTCTTAATTTAATTATTCAATAAATTATAGGTAAAATTTTAGATTTTGGGTTTTTGAATTTTAGAAAAAATGAAGCTAGAAATCTATTTTTTTTAGTTAATTGATAAAGTTAGGAGCTTATTATTGTCTCTATATTTTTGGTTAATTAAAGTAGTTGAGAGTTTATTTTTTTTTGTTAGGGGGGGGGGCTGCTGTAGGTTGTGAAAATAGCATGAAATTAATGAAATTTTGTATGCAAAAATTATTTATTTACTCTAGTTAAGTGTTGGTATTTGCCTTTGGGTTAGAGATTTAAATGAGATTAATGATGATTTTGATTTAGAGGTTGCTATAGATTATAAATTGTGGAGAAAATTAAGGGTGTTTTGTTTAGGGGCTGCTGCAAGTATAAAAAAACGGGTATGAAATTTATGGTATTATGTGCAAGATTTAATTATTTATTTTAGTTAAGTGTTGGGGGTTAAGGAATTTATATTGAAGGTTGCTGTAATTAAGGAATTTATATGAAATTATGGGCTATGTAGATAAGCAAGGTGAGGCAAGTGTGAAAGGAAAGGAAAAAGAAGTAAGGTGACGAACGAAAGCTTGCCTTGATTTTGGAAAAATTGAAAAATTAGTAACAAATAGGTATGTGTTTAAGCAAATCTATTTTTCTAATTTTTATATATATGATGTTAGTTAAAATCTTAAAGTGAGAGCTAATTTTTTATGGTAATGGTAGTAAGGGTGTCATAATTATTTAATTGCATGATAGGTAGTATGTTTAGGCCAAATAGAAATTCTATATGTGTTTAGTTTTAGAAATTAAGAATTAATAAGGCACTTTATAAATAAAATATGTTAAGTATAGTCTAAATTAATTAATGGGAACACCATAAGGGTTTAAGTGAACTATTATGACAATATAAAATCATTGCAATTTATAGTTTATGAAATATACCTCAAATTTTGGTTTGATATATATGTTTATGGAGGAACCAAAATTGAACCCAATTGGTGTTAGATGATTGAATTATATGAATAAGCTGGTTATATAAATAAGTAGGTAATTATAAGTTGGTTATATAAATAAGTAGGTAATTATAAGTTGGTTATATAAGTAGGTAATTATAAGCTGGAGCACATGCGTATGCAACTATATATGAGATTTATATGGCTAAATTGTTAGGCCTATATTAGTGAATGAGGCATAATTAATTGATGAGCTTAGAACGCTTCGTGACAAATTGTGACTCTGCAAGACAATCTAATGGATAACCTTAAGGATATGTAGCGCAGAGTTAGAGAAAGAGTTCAATTAAATAAAAGAGGTAAGTGCTAAACAGAAATAATGTTGTAAGTTAAATTACTTAATTGCACTTAGTAAAAGCTAGGTAGGAATTGGAGTAATAGGATAAGATTGGCATGCCAATAAGGGAAAAATGTAGCAGTACTGCATTTTGATGTGGTTACCGGATGCATGACTCTGAGAGCTCATCCGACGAGTATAATTGATTGAGTTAGTGGGTTGTATGGTTCCGAGAACTCAGTTCACATATTTGTGTGTGTGTATGTGTGCGTGTGTGTGTGTGTATATATATATATATATACATATATATGTATATATATATATGTGTGTGTGTGTGTGTGTGTGTATTTTTAAATGTGCGAGTAATTAAATATTGATTTTGGTGAAAATGATGTCGACAGACCGCATGGCTCCGAGAACTCGATCCTGTGTTTGACTCTCGTTTATCCAACTCATCTTATAATTCTACCATATTTTACTTAGGGCAATGCAATCTAAAAATATTAATTTGGTTTTTACTATGGCTATGTCATAATTGAACTAAAAACCAGGTTTAATTATTTCTCTTCAGAAATAATTTTGGTTGATATGTTAATGGAACTTGTGATGATATAAATTTCGTGTTTATGTGGACTTGTTATTTAGTTTATATAGATTGGCTGTTAACACTAGAAATGGACCTAGTTGTCAATGCATATAAATTCTTGTTTTGCTTATGTATATGCTTAGTTAAATAAATTCGATTTTATCAAAAAAATAGAATTGCTTGAACACCACTAAGCTATGTACTTAGCGCGTGGTTTTGTTTTCGCGCGTAGGTCAGGAGAAGGTTCTGGAGGAAGACAATAGTGGACTGTCACGAAAAGAGCTCGAACCACCATAATGAAGTGGAAGTTATATGTAAATATCATGGATCAATGTATTTAAAATTATAAAGTGAAAAGAATCACTTATGCCTTGCTTGCATGCCTTTGGATTTTGTGATTTACAAATATATGAGGAAGGGCAAAAAAAATTGCTGTGTTGGGGTTTGAATTGGAGGTGGATGGTAGGGCAAATATAGTTAGAAGTATTTTGAAATTTCCTTTCAGGGGGTTTTGATGAAAACTAGGGAAAACTCTACTGAAATTTTTAATATTTGAATAGTACCCCCAATAAAATTTATTTGCATTTGCAAAAGAAAATTTAACCCGAATGTGACACCGATATTCGAGTATTTTACTGACCGAGTATTGGTTGTTACACGTGTCTTGCTATACGACCAAGTGCTAATGGGGTTTGTGGTTATCAACAATTATTACAAATGTGAACATGAAAAACACTGCCTTAATTTTGACCTCCTTTTATAAATGGATTTGTGTTATATCAGAGTATATTTTATGAATATAAGTAAATTTTATTTATTATCAAATTGATATATTTTTGTTTATAAGTTTTCATACAATTCTATGTTAACACGATCAATTATTTTATATTAGGAGACGATCTCCTATTAATTTGAGCAATAATAATAGTAAAGATGCACATGCAAACCAAGTAAATTTAGAGACTCAACGTGGTGATCAAGTAATCATATGAAAACTCCAGAATGTAATTCTAATTCATGTGCATTTAGAAAAAAAAATATAAACATTGTTAAAAAAAATTCATCGTTCTGTTTTTTTAAATTAGATGGATTGGTAGTCGTACAGTGGCGTGATGCATCTTTTGCTATCTTTTTGTACAAATGAATAACACATTTAGAGATCAATTGTGCCTTTGATATGTTTTTTATATTATTAAGTGGCACCAACTAGATCGTTGTATTCGTTAATTTGGCATGGATCAATCCATTTCGAGTCAACTATTAATTGATGATAGGGTGCATTCAATCAATTTGAGAGGGAATCATGAGCAAAATTGGGAAATTACAATTTCTAATTTCATATACAAGTGGAATAATAGACTAAATAGGGTTGTCAGTTCTCATTTCCTTAAGGAACTATTGCATATAAGGCCACAATACATGTAGTGGTATTTACTAAGAATGAGACAGTGGATAACCCTTATAGGAGCATCATTAGGTGCAGCGGTATGATTGACATATTTCATTTTTTATTGTTTAATTATTATTAACCATATTAATATTTAGGATGACTATTTATGTGTTGTTAATATTTAATTTAATTGAATATAGGTCAATCATGTTGAACGTATTTACCATAGTGATATGGCACATCATAATCATCAATTTAAGGCGGTGAGGTTTGATTGACATTAAGAGGGATTTTAAGAGCAATTGAAACATTTGATAGAACGTCAATTGATTATTCACGTCAGCCTATACCAGGTCCCGTAGAGATTCTACCACTGTATATACAATATGAAGATTTTCGTCAATCAAGAAAGAGTAGAAGAGGCATGGCTAAAAGACGGACAACAATGGCCTATATTCCTATACCATTGGGGTCAGCCAGGTCCAACAACCCACGTCATGGCCATATGATTATCAGGATAGTTCCAATTCATTCAGAATGCCTACATATAGTCAACATGCATTTTATGATACAGAAGCCGTTCCATCAAGATTGAACATTGATTTAAATGTTAGTGTCTCTAAACTAGATCAAATAGGGTACACAGGTGCACTTTTGCCTTACAATAGACATGGAGGAATGGAAGATAATGTTCAACGAGATGATTTTCTAGATGAACTTTTATTCGATCCTAATGTCATGCCAAGTTGGGTTTTTTCGGATCAACCAGTATACAGTAGTGGTTTCAATGAATCAATTCTTGAACATGTAGGATAAAAACCCTTAAGCCACATATTGTATCTAGATTTTAAACGTTATCAATAATTGCATTGTATGATTTATCATCATTTGTTATAAGTAAATAAATATTTCATTTCATAACTACTTATTTCTACACATATATATATACGTACAATCGTATCTAACAATATATAAGATGAGTATGATAGTAATGAAATAATTCAACTTCTAAAGGCTTAATTGGATAATTCAGCTCGAATAGGACATATGTTTTTATTGTGCTCAATATTTTTGCAAATACTGCAGTGTGTAATGTTTCCACATTCTCGCAAATCCATCTCATTGCAAATTCGCGTTGTTTTAGGCTGTCTTTTCTTTGTAGAGCCATATCAAGTATAAATCTTGGACTATAATACTCAGGCCAATAGGCTCTATGAGCCATCCATCAGAATTCTCCTTTATAGCATTTCTGTGCCTCGGTAATTCTATAACACGAATTAACAAATGTTAACATATCAAGATATTTGTGCATGCATGCTGTAATTGGATCTGAACATGACATTTTTCTTCCTTAAAACTTACCAAACTCATATTTGAGTTGGTCGAGACTCACTATGTAAGCGTTTATTTCCATGTTATCATCAGGTGCATGGCATGTTATGACTCTGAATAATTTGTAGTAAATATTATAATCAAGAACAATATGTTCTCGCACCTTGATAGCGCGCTTGTTCATAACCTCAGCATATTTTGAGGTGAATAGCAATCCTTGAGCCATTTTAGTCATGTACAAACCTCTTTTTTTTTATCATAAAATTTAACCAATCGACCAAAGGCGTGTTCAACAGGAGCGGTAATAGGCATCATGCGAACACCTTTCAGAGCACTATTAACACTCTCTGCAATGTTGGTATTGGCGTAGCTATATCGATACGCACCATCTTTGAATAATGTTCATCTTTTTTAACGGCACCCTCATTGCCCAGTTGTACAAATTCTTGTTAAGTTGTTTTATCTCATCCATTTGCTTCGAGAACTTGTGCTTTTGATAATTATTCCCTGAAACATAGTAAATTCACAATTACAATATTATTACACTCCTAATCAATACTAACTAATAAATAATATATTTAATGAATTTATAGTAAAGATGTATTTACATACCAGCCTTGTAAAGTAATTTTTTTATTATGGAATTTCTATTATGCATGTTGTAATTACTAATAAAGTGGCGTAGATATATCCTGTGAAATGCAAGATGTTCGTTCCAACTACTTATTTTTTCACAAAACGTTGCCATTATTCTAGTGTATCGATTATAAATAATAGTAATCCCAACACGTTGAGTCACATGTTTTTGGATTAAAATCATGAACCGAGTCCAACTGGATTTATTCTCAGACTCAACAATGGCAAATGCAACTGGGAATAACATATCATTGCCATCCATAGAGCTTGCTACTAGAAGTGTTTATTAGAACTTTCTTATCAGAAATATTCCATCGATCAACAAAATCACCTTACAATGGTTCAACCCATCGATTACAGGTTTAAAACTCTAGATAACCCTTTGAAATTGCTTTACAGTAGGGATATAGGTGTCTTCGAGCACAAACTCATGAACAATTTCGAGATTGTAATTTTGTAAAACATATGAAAAAACCTGGCAACCTCTCCAACGATTCAACATAATTTCCAAATATAGCCTCTAGTGCACTTATTTTTGCATACCAAGCCTTAGAGTAAGATATTTCATAATGAAATTGCTCCTTAATAGCAGCAATAACCACATCAATAGGAAGGGTTAGATTCTTATTTACCATTTCTATAATGCTATTGCGAATAATTTACGATGCTATTTTTCTGTAATTTTTTGACAGATTACTAGCAAAAAGGCATGAATGTGGTCTCTCTCGAACCTTGTAATCGTCCAAAAAGAACTTCTCTCTTTTTTTGCTACTTTTAACCTCCATTGACAGCCAATTTCAGTCTTCGGACATCTCATAATTCCGTCCATTTATAACTCAATCCAAATCCGTCCAATCCGTCCATTTGCCACCTCTAACTTTAAGCCAACTTATTAAAGGTGGAGTTTGTGAGTAAATTCCAAGATTAACCCATCCTAGCTCAACTATGTATTATTTTTATAATTTTTCCTTAATTACATAAACTAAAAAATTTAAAATATAAAAAATTATAATAAATATTTTATACATATATTAAGATATTAAATCATTTTTACAGTGTATTCATATAATATATTATTTTATACATTAAAATTATTTTTGATTTAAATATTTGTTCAATGAGCTGGCTCGAGCTTGGCATGCACCGGATTTGAGCTCGGCCCATCTTCATTTATGTAGGTTGGCATTGAGTTTGAAAACAACTAAAAATCTAGTTATATCTGAACTAAAACACCCAAAAAAAATCTAAATGTGGCGGGGGAGCGCAGTTAGTGAAATAGGAATTTCAATTCAATTTTTCAAAATTAATATACTGAACTTTGTAAAATCTCAAAATAAATTTTTTAATTAAATTAATTTATAGTAGATATATGTGCTATAAATTATATATTCATGTATTATATATTATATATTTAAATTATAATTATATTTTAAATTTCAAATTTAAATTATAAGTATATTTGAATTATATAGAACTATATTATTTAAAAAATACAAAAATATATAACATTTTTTCTCGATAAAAAATATAATAATAATATTCACTTATGATATAATAGCAAAAAAAGTGTCATCCGGATTGTCTTTGAATTTACACTCATCCAATTTTTAATTTTCTAATCGGATTTGGGTTGGGTCACATGTCTTATTCTATAAATCGAATCACATTTTCCCATAGATTTGGATTGAGTTTTAGGACAGGATAAGAAATTGATAGATTTAGGTAACTTTATATTCCATCCATTTTAACTATATATATATATTTGTCATGCAAAAATTATCTTTGTAATAAAAAGGATATAATTATACAAAGTCAAAGATCGATGTAATCACAGGAAGTGTTTCCAACATTGTTTTGGAGTTGTGAAGGAAATAAGGTTGTCGAGAAGCAAACCCCACTCAAAATAGGAACTCAAACTCACATAAAATCTTCCGTGTAAACTGAAGCCTGCAAATTTTTAGGTGACACATCTGCTATACAATTGCAGTTTCATGCAAAATAAAAAAAAAGAAAAAAAAAAAAAAGAAAACTGACCATTTGACTAGCCATCATCTATAATTTGAGAGCCTCTCTAAACCCAATGCTGAAACTACTCTCCAAGCCCTTCCTACCACCACCTCCAACAACATTGCCTCTTTGCATCATAGCCACAAACTCATTGTAATCTATCAGCCCATCCTGCAAAAGTTATATGAATAATATATTAATATAAACCCAAAAACATCAACTTGACTACAAATTTCAACAATTAAGTTCCAACTGCACATCCTGCCAACTTTCCAAGTGAAAAACCATATGATTTTAAGGCCAATAGGACCCTAATGAAGCTTGCAAACAAGCACATAGAAATGTCCACCAAATTGACCAGAATAAGGTCTCTGTAGAGCCAATCACTCATTCAAATCCGTAAAAGATCTTATCTATGATCCATTATATGGTTCCATTCAGGCACACGCATTTCATTTCATCCCCATTTTAAATGGGGTTAAATCATGTACTACTTACATTGTCCTGGTCAACTTCTCTAATCATTTCTTCTAAGCGAACATCTTCTATCCCAAATTCCTCACAAGCTTGTTGCAGCTCTTCCGGAGTAATATAGCCACTTCCATCCTTATCAAAGTATGAAAAAGCTGCGAATAGATGATCCTGTCTCTCAATTTTGTTGAGGTGCAATGTTGCAGCTATAAACTCTCCATAATCAATTGTGCCACTGTTGTCTACATCAGCCTGCAATTCAGATTAGAAAAGAGAATTTTTACATCACTCAAGTATCTACTAAATACTCCACACAGCATTTAGATTAAACCATGCAAGCTTCCCTACAGAATCCAGTGCCCAAACAATAAATTGTCAACTTGTATTGAGAATGCTTTTTTCTTGGGTGACAATATCAAATTTAAAAATTTTGTAGCTGAAAAAGAACATAAGCTCTTAGTATCTCCACCAAGAGTGTTTCTCACTTTCTTTATATGGAGAATAAGCTTTTTGGTCGCTTTATCTTCGAAATTTCCACCTTCAATGAGAAACTGAATAAGGATAAGGATATATACTCACTGAAGGTGCAAAATTGGAAACTTAGAAGATAAAAAGATTTCTAAGTCAAAATTATTGTGAAAGGAAAGCTGAAAAAAGAAGAATAAAAAAGAAAGGGAACAAATGGGTCATCAAATCTTAATCTTCAATGCTAATAGAGCATGAAATGCAAAGTTTACAATGTTTTCCATTTGGAAAATGAACACTCTTCATAGTGGAAAACATATAGCTGCTTTCCAAGAGTATAGGAAACTAGACTTGTCATTTGTTTACCTGGACCCATCCAAAAAAAAGTGACTGAATCCAATCCCAACCCGAAAAAAGATACATGACCCAACTCAAAAAATTAGAGATTGGTTAAGGAAAAAGACCCGAATGGGTTAGGTCATGTAACAACCCATATGGCCCTCTTTTTTATATAAATTTTATTTTTAAATTTTCAATTCTTATGATCAATCCAATCTTTTTTGAAAGAAAAAACCCAGTTATACCTATAATGTGTGTAGAGCATTTTGCTCAAATATTAGCATTTTTTTAAAAAAGTTTGGCTTTTATAAGACATTTAGTTGGTGTAAATCACTATATTTTTAAAATTTTAAGAGTTTAAGACTTTTTTTTTTTCAAATCAATTTTATTGCTTAATTTATTTGCACAAATTAGTTAACATAAAATGATACTTTAATTGAGTCTTCTTATAATATATGCCCACAAAGTTCTTTTAAGAAAATTATATACTTTTTTAAAGAATAAGCCATAATTTGGAATTTGTACAAGTTATTAAATTCAAAAGTGGTTGAAATATATTGATATTAAGAAAAAAATAATATAAAGTTAAAATTTAATTTGATAATTTGAAAACCAATCAATCATTCTAATGTCCAAAAAAATTGATATGGATTTGAGCTGATGACCCAACCCAAAACCTGATAATGATCTGTTCCAACCTATTTGGCAGATCTATAGGAAATAAAAGAAAGATCAAATTTTGGTTCTTCTTTCACTTCCAAACTTCACATTTGGAGGAAAAAGAATAATAAATAAATAAATACTCATTTTTCCAATTTTATGAAAACTGTTTGGAAGAAATTACAGTTTTTTGACATGTAAACATGAGCATCACTTTCCACAACAAAGCTTTACTTCTTTGTTATTCAATTCTATGGTGATAGAAAGACTTACAAAGCAACTAAACTAACTAAAAATGCCAAAGTTTTGGCAAATTCAAAGGTTCTATGAAAAAATAAGTTTTATTTCATCATTATTCACTGATGGACAAATAAGGAAAATCCATCCTATGGTCATTAGAACAAGATAGAATATAAAAACAAAGCAAGAAACCAAACACACCTGCTTTTGGCAAATTCTAAGGTCATTTTATTCACATCAAAGTAAATTTTACTTCGTTATTATCCATTGTTGGATGATTATGGGAAATTCTATCAGATGGCACCAGGAAGGAAGCACAAAAAATTCTGACATATTTTGTGACCATAGAAAGTGCCATTTTGGTTTTTTTCCTCATAAACATTTAACAAATATAACTTTTGGTTTTATTTTAGCTTCTTTTCTTTTTTTTTTCTTTTTTTTTTTTTTTAAATACCAGTAAGTTTATTTGTATGTTAAAAAGAAAAAGTAACAATACGAAAGCATGCTTGGTAAATATATAACATCTTCCTTCACCACCAACTTTATGCTATCAGTACGTGTGCCAGGGTGCTCGTGCCAGTATTCATGTGCTTTTGATGTTACAATGGTGCTCATGATGGTGGCAGCGGTGATAGCGTTCAATGTTGTGATAATCCATTAGTGGATATGGTAGTGGCTGCAGCAGAGAGCCTTTAAACTATACTTCTCAAGAAAATAGATCTGAATATTATGTCTATATTTGGTAAAGAGGAAGGAAACCGAATCTGGTAGAACATAGCCTAAATATATTTGGCAAAGGAAATTTATCAAATAAAGTCAAAACATCATTTCTTTCAAAGACAGCCTTAAAAGTACTTACTGCTTGCATTAGATCATAAATTTCGGATTCCTTGAGATTAGCTCCAACCCTTTTCAGTCCAGCCTTAAGTTCCTCAAAAGTGATTGTACCACTATTGTCAGTGTCTATCATCTTGAACATCTCCCTCAGACCAGCTATTTCTTCTTCAGATAGACTCTCTGCAATCACCTGTTATTGGAAAACAAAATTTCATTTTTTCTATACAACAAGAATATATCAGTGCAATACCTTCAAGTCTTGTTACTTCCATTCCAGGTCTCAAACATTCTTGCATTTTCAGTTTAAAAAGCTTTCAGGGTTCTATTTGTTCTCTTAAACCATTCCTAGTGTATCCAAATACTTACCCTAAGAGCCATTTTCTTGAGCTTGTTCATGGCAGAAAATTGCTTCATGCGACTTAATACAGCAGAATCCAGAGGTTTGTCAGGTGCTACTCCATCTTCCTGCACCCATGGATGGCCTGCATGGAATTAAAATCACAAGTTAGCCATGAACAAAAATACCCAGCCTGGATCACATACAAATGAGTTTAGCATTCTCATGAAGGTCAAGATAATCCAAGACATGTGTGATGCATAAATAGGACTACAAGGAGTAAAGAAAAAAGCTTGGACCTTTTTATGCTTTTCCTATTATAAGCAATCCTATTTATTTCTTAATTTTAGAAAAACCAAATGACATTGATAGTCAATTTATTGACTGCAGATCAAAATAATATTTAAAATATGTTTGGTCAATTTACTGACTATAAATCGAAATATATATTCAAAACCTATACAACTAAATTTATATGCCAAAAAAAATTATTTCTATTCCTTAAAAACCTTGCAAAGGTTTATTATGTGCTTGCATGTGTCCCTCTTCTTCAAAGACTTTTGCTTGATGTTAATATTTTATCAAGTCATAGCACTTAATGACTAGGGCCAATACGACTATAGCTGTTTCATGAAATAACTAATATAACTTGAACTAGCATGACTAGCAAAAGCATTATAATTGAGTTACCAAAGCTGCTCGTTATTACCTTTATTCAAATGCCAAAGTACAAGAAACCGAAGCAAATAAATTCCGTCGTATACATGCACAATGATCAATGCAAAGATAGTGCAAATGTACATGGATATAGCATATGCAAATGATTTGATTAGTCAGATACACTTGTATTATTAAAGAAATGATGAATAGCTCAATAGGAGAGAGTTTGAAGGAAGAGACTCAAGGGGGCAGACAAATTGACGAGACTCACACAGAACTTCATGTGCAGTTAATCGCTTCCTGGGATCACGCACAAGCATTCTCCTCACTAAATCCTTGGCACCTTCTGAAATACTAGGCCAAGGGTCTGATGAAAAATCAAGATCCCCATTTAGGACCTGTTCAAAAATTCCCTCCTCGGTCTCTAAATAAACATGAAAAGGACAATATAAGAATGAGAAATAGGAAACATAAGTTCAATGACATTAAATATACGATGATAATTAGGCTTATATTGAATCAAGAATTAAATTTAAATAGTTGTAAACCTGCCCAAAATGGAGGAACTCCACTTAACAGAATGTAAACAATTACTCCAGCACTCCATACATCTGATTCTGGACCATATCGCTTTTTTAGAACTTCTGGAGCAACATAATATGGACTGCCAACTACATCATGAAAATTTTCCCCTGAAAAAATGATAGTACCATTCTTAGTTGTGGTCAACCCAAGTAAAATCCATGATTAATGGCTTATCAAAAGATTAAAACAAACTACACTCTAATGATGGTAACTGTGAAAAATATTATCTATCAGTTAATTATTTTCTGGTGAATAACAATAACTAAGCCTTAATCCCATACTTGATGGGGTCTTCGCTAGTGAACAAGAAAGAAAAATTTGAAGCAGTTCATTACTTTTGCCAACAAAGAATATTTGGCTTTAATATTTCTGTGAAACTAATATTCAAGGAGGTAAAATAGCTTCTGCTGTTTACATGGAGTCTGAAAGAGCCCAAGAAGACCCAAATGTGGGTAAATTCAATTGAAACGGAATTTTGTTAACTTTCCAGATGATCTAAGTTTAATTGCAATACTGGAAATGTGATGCAATGTATAAATAACTTAATAATAAATTTAACTATGAAGAATGTGAAAATACTAAGAGCCCGATAACAGACAAGACATAAAATTTGAAGATGGCCAGGTCCGCCAAGAAGAAGATAATGCAATACAATACATAAACAGTGTATTATCGTACCAACAGTACAATAATGGTGGCTGAATACATCTGGCAACACAAATAGTCTTACTCGCACTTTACTACTGGGCATTCTATACAGAAGCTACATTGCAGCTACTATCATATTGAACAAATTAAGAAGACTTTGTTCATTTGAACCTCATTACACTGGAGTTCCTGATGGTAGCAAGGTTATTGCAATATTGTAATCACATCTCTCATTCTGTAAAGAAGGCAAAATATCAAGTTGACAATATGCGGCTAGCAAGAGATACAGCTAGAAGCTTCTGATGATTGTGAACATCGAGCAAGTAGCCAAGTATTCAAGAGGTAACATTTTGTGTTATGTGTTCAATGTAATGATAGTAAGAATACAGCCATCCAAATTAGTCAAAAAGTTACCAATAAATAAACAGGGGGGCAAATATACATTTTAAATGTAGAACAGTAATTCCAGCAAGAAGGGGAAAAGTACACTGTATATGAATATACCTGGCTTGAAGAATATTGATAACCCGAAGTCGATTGTTTTAAGAGGCGAGTCTTCCTTTTCATTAACAAAGAGAAAATTCTCAGGCTTAAGGTCCCTATGCATCACACCTAATGAATGGCAAGCCTCTACAACTCCAACTATTGTCCTAGTAGTGAGGTCAGCTGCTTGCCTTTCTGAGTAATGCCCACGCTGAATAATCCTATCAAAGAGCTCACCACCAGCACAAAGCTCCATAACAACATGGACAGCCATAGCATCCTCATATGCCCCTTT